>CAUYQG010216764.1:0-99530 GCA_963574415.1 Tarsius wallacei | reverse complement strand
CCCAGACTGGAGTGCAGTGGCCGCTTCCGGCCACCACAGCCTCGACCTGCTGGGCTCCGGCGATCCTTCCGCCTCAGCCTTCCGAGTAGCTGGAACTACAGGCGCGCACTACCACACCCGGCTAATTTTTTGATTTATTGTAGAGATGAGGTCTCGCCAAGTTGCCCGGGCGGGTCTCGAACCCACGGGCTCAGGCAATCCACTCACCTCAGCCTCCCAAGGCGCGGGATTACAGGCTGAGCCACCAGGCCCGGCTGAACTTTTTTAAGTCATGAAGATGAGTCTATGTGATAATATCTCAAATTTTTAAGGAAAGCTTTTAGATCTGCCTCAGATAATATTCAAAGTTGGAGAAGGGAATGACATTAAGGCAGATTTGAAAGACAGTGAGATAAAAAGCTAATTAATAATTTTACCCTACAAAATGCAGGTAGTTTATAAAGATGATGCATAAAGAATACACATGCATACCCTCAGGAATTTAGAGCTGAGGTAGATTTTATTTTTGTTTCCAATGATTTAATGTCTCCCCTTGTGAAAGAATTTCACTTATTCATTGATGTCAGACTTGACTGTATTACTTATTTTGGCAAATATATATGCATATATATATATAGTATATGTATATAAATATGAGTGGGAGAGATGTACATTAGTTTCTTTTTTAGCTTTTAATTTTTTTATTTTAAAGATGTGGGGTACAGTTCAGGGTTAGGTATACAAATGCTCATTATGCAGGTACCCTTGTTGATGAGATGTGGCCCCCTTCCCCAGGCAGACTCCCACTACTGCCGATCCCGCTTCCCCGCCTCCCTCCCAGCAGTTTCCCACTACTGCCAATCCTTTTCTTATAGCATTACAATAATTGTTCAAGGTCCACTTATGAGTGAGAACATGTGATACACAGTTCTTTGTTTCTGTGAAAGATCACTCAGTATTATAGACTCTAAGATCATCCAGGTTGCTGTGAAGTTCATGATTCTGTTCTTTATGGATGCGTAATATTCCATCATGTATATTGTACAACACTTTCAAGCAAAAGCTTTAAGAGTCATCACATGATTTCCACCATTGCCAAATAAATAGCGTGTCCCAGATAGAGGCTGATTCCCCGACCTAGATCCCAAAGTGACGAGCACATGAAGCTGCACCCACAGCCAACAAGAAACATGAGTGAGAAATAAGTCTCTTTATTACTGTTGTTGTAAGCCAGGGAGTTTTTTTAGTATTTGTTACTGCTGCATAGCTAGCCTAAGCTGATATATAAACAATGTTTTGTAAAACCAAGATATAAGCTTATTAAAAAGTTAAATAGAATATTTAAAAATCACAAAGTGTGATAATAAGTAAAATAAGTGCCATTAACAATAGTATTCTGAATGTGATGAAAGGAAAGATGGTATCATGTTGAAATAATTTATATTGTTCTTAACACTAAAACTTGGAAACAGTTTAGTAGACTATGACAGACTACCATGAGGTCATTAAAAATGAGGCTAAGGAGGAATTTTTAAGGACTGAGGGAGAGATTATATCATATTGTTTAAATTGTTAAAACAAGTTAAAAATCCAAATATATGATACTCCTTTTGTAAAGAAAGATATATGTATCCCCTTCCTCCCCCCTCTCCTTCCTTCTCTCTCTCTTTCTCTCTCTCTCTCTCTCTCTGTTCATTAGGAAAAAAACGAAAAATTACCCTGAAACTTTAACAGTATTTATCTTTGAGTGATGGGATGAATGGTGTTTAAAATTTCTTCTTTTGCCTATAAAATACAAAGAAGGAAAAAAAAAATACAAGCAAAAAAGAGAAGAAATATACATAAATTAAAGGAACAGGAAGAAAATGGGTTCTGGTGATAGCAATGAGAATTAAAAGGAAGAGATGGTACCAGAAGCTCTATAAAAGAAAAAATGATAGAAACTTAGTTCATCATCCTCTGAAACTTTCTGGGGCTTCAGCATTCATTCACACTGAAGTAATTTTACGTCAACATACTGGTTGGATCCTTGAAATCAGTCACTTTTTTCATGATTCTCAAATACTAGCTCCATACTTATCCCCATTAATACTCATTCCTCTTTTGTCTCTCATTTTTTCTACATCACCTTCTCTCCATTGTAAATAAACTCTTGACCATCCTCATCCTGTTTTATAATCTGTTACTCACTCCCTAAAGAACACAGTGCCTTGCACATGGTAGATCCTAGACAGATATCTGTTGAATGGATGATTTGCCATAGTGGTACTACATCTGGATGCCCTTATCATGGCTCCCCATCCTCTAACCCATTGCTGCTTCTGTGTTCTCATGCTCAGAAAGTGGTACCACCACCCACTTAGTTGGCCTAACCAGAAATCTGAGGATATCCTAGCATCCCCATTCCCTTGCTAAGTCTTATTAGTTCTATTTCCTTCATGCTTTTCTTTTTTTTTTTGAGTTGGAGTCTCACTCTGTCACCCAGACTGGAGTACAGTAGTACACTCATGGCCATCCCAATGTTGACCTGCTGGGCTCCAGCGATCCTTCCACCTCAGCCTTTCAAGGGGCTGGGACTACATGCGAGTGCTACCATCCCCTGTTAATTTCTGATTTATTGTAGAGATGAGGTCTCGCCAAGTTGCCCAGGCGGGTGTCAAACCTGCAGGCTCAGCCAATTCATTTGCCTTGGCCTCCCAAAGTGCTGAGATTACAGGCTGCATGCCTTTCAAGTAAGTTTTCTTCCCTCCATCTTCCACTACTCTAGTTCAGGCACTCCCCATTTGCACCCTGAATTATTGCGTTAGTCTTGCCTCTGATTTTTCCGTCTTTCAAGTCTTCTTATCTTTTGATCAATCTTCCGGGTGATATTTTAAAAATGCAATACTGATGATACCACCACACAGTCTTAAATCCTTTGAGGAGCCAGGCATGGTGGTTCACACCTGTAGTCCCAGCTACTTGGAAGGTCAAAGTAGAAGGATCACCCGAGCCCAGGAGGTCGAGGCTGCAACGAGACAAGATCATGCCACTGCACTCCAGCCTGGGTAACAGAGTGAGACTCTGACTCAAAAAGAAAAAAAAATTCTTTGAGGGCTTCCAAGAGGGTTCAGGTAATGAAAAAGGAAAGGAGGGAGGGAGGAAATTTGTAGCATGATGAGTAGACAAAATTTTTTACCATCAGGTCTCTAACTTTCTCTGCCAAGCTATGGCACTCCAAGCATATTGAAAACCCTGTAGTTCTTGGAACACATCTTACTCATTTGCCTCTGGGCTCCCTTTGCCTGGAGTGTTCTTTCTCCCATCTTCATTCTCTTCTTGTCATGATTAAATCCTACTCCCACTTACACCCCTGCCCTAGACTTGGCTCAGACATCACCTCCTCTTTCAAGACCACCTTGTTTAGGGTTTTCTGTAATCCCTTTGTTCTCCCAAATCATCCCCTGCCTATTTCGATCACAGCACTTTATACCATCCTGGGATCATATGTTTATTCTCGTGTCTTTCCCAGTGCAACATATGCTCCTTGGAATCACAGATCATGTCTTGTTCGTCATGTGCTTGGCACACAGTCGATGGGCAAAAAAGGCTGATGTTAACTGAATGGATGACCACATGTTTTGGTGATTGATGGAGCATGAAGAGTAAACAAAATGGAGAAGTCCAAGTTGACCAGTTTTGACACTGGGTGGGTCAGAGAGTTGAAACACTGAGTACAGAAATGGGGAAGTTTGGAGACAGAGTTAGCTTAAGGAGAAGGCTGATGCTTTGGCTTTATATATAAGGAATTCTAACTGAATGTATCCAAGTGGAAACAGCAAATGCAGACCTTTTTTGCTTAACTAGAGTGGCCCAACCCACACAGATCCATGGCAAACACATCACCTTGGGATACATGTGGGCACCACTGACCCCTCACTGGAGTGGCAGCAGCTGGGACAGTGTGAGAGGCTCTGTGATCACCCCCCCTCTCAGTGTAAGAAGAAGATAGGACTCAAATGTGTAGCTATCTGCTTATATTTGCAGAAAGAAGCTGAAAAGATAAACCAAAACTAGTAAAAATGCATATGGAAGTGATTCTTCTGCGAGTATACCTTCTATGGTTTTAGATTTGGTATCTTGTCAATATTTCACATATCCAAAAAATAAAATTCATTCAAAAAGAAAAAGCAATCCTTAATTTTTTTTAAATTTGAAATGCATGTTTTATTATTTTTAACTCTATAGCAACTTGGTGATATAACTACACAGAAAATAATTGCTTGAAGTCATTAACACAGTGTTTTGACTTTGTGTCCTCAATAAAACATATCCTAAGGATAAATAGAGCTACAAAAAAAATCGTAAACTTCATGCATTAAGCAGTCTTATTGTTAATAAAAGCATCAGCATTATTTTAAAACTGTTTTATATATTGCAGGAGAAAGCAACATTAACAAGGTTGATGTTGTTAGGAATGGCAGCCATAAAAAAAGAATGAAATCATGTCCTTTGCAGCAACATGGATGGAGCTGGAGATTATCATCCTAAGTGAACTGACTCAGAAACAGAAAGCCAAACACCATATGCTCTCAGTCATATGTGAGAGCTAAATGGTCACAGAGATGGACTGGGGACACCAACAAGAAGGGGGACAGAGGAGAGAGGGTTATGGTTCAGAAACTACCTACAGGGCACCATGTTCACTCTCCAGGGAATGGACCACCTGTAACCCAATCCCCACCACTACACAATGTGTCCATGTAATGAATACTCATGTGTACCCCACAAATATAATTTTTTTAAATGTTAGGAATTAAGATATTCTCTCTCTCTCTCTCTCTCTCTCTCTCTCTCTTTCTATATATATATATATATATGTGTGTACCCTGTTTATGTCAAATTTGAATTCAAAATATCAGTATGAGCCCGTGATTTTTTAAAAATTTCCAGAAATATGTCTCTCCTAGCTCTGTCCACTGAAAAGGCCTAGAAGTAATGACAGCACAGATTGTGGCCTTTAAATATCATTTCCCACTCAAGAAACTAAGGCTCGTTGGAAAAATGGATGATTCCAGATCTACGAATATATATACACTGCACCTTGCTTTTTTCGTTGATATCGGTGATAGGGATCTGGGGGACACACTTGGTTTAATTCAAAGACATTAATTTGTAAAATCAGAATACCCATTTATTATTTTGGAAAATGAAGTAAAACTACCAAATAAACTAGATATTCATATTGGCATTCTCTGTTTGTGGACAGATTTTGGGAAACCAAAAAAAAAGATTTTTTTTTAAGTCAGGGTCTCACTTTGTCACCCAAGCTGGAGAGCGGTGGCATGATCAAGGCTCACCGCAGCCTCAATGTCCTGGGCTCAGGCAATCCTTCCACCTCTGACCCGAGTACCTGGGACTATGCCATCATGCCCAAGGCTAAATTTTAATTTTTGTGTGTGTGTGTGGAGATGAGGTCTCACTGTGTTGCCCAGGCTGGTATGGAACTCCTGCGCTCAAGCAGTCCAGCTTCGGCCTCTCAAAGTGCTGGGATTACAGGTATGAGCCATGTGCTCAGCCGGAAAATCAAATTATTAAGTGGAGTAGCTTGGTGAGTCCCAAGCCCAAGTGAGGAGAGTTCGCTGGCAATCCTAGTGGCCGATGTTGTCAGTCATAGTCATCTGAGGTACATTTTCACATAGACAACTCACTATACGACTGCTACATGGAACAGATTCCTGTGTTCTCTCCTGGGATTGCAGTACTCCAGAGGTTTGGGCTCTGTCCACTCTCAGACCCTTCCTTCACTCTGCTTTTCTTCTGGCCACCCTTCTCCCCATAGGAAGCCTCTTCATTTAGATATAATATGACTACCAACTTGCCATGGCAAGCAAAAGATCACATCTGTCCCTGAAGACTCGTTTTTGTACCACTTAGCATACAACACTGGCTGCCCATATTTCAAAAGGAAATACAAAATTCTGACTTCTTTTTAAATTTCTTATTTTTATTTTATTTTTTAAAAATGTTCTTTTATGATAGAGATAAGGTCTCGCTACATTGCCCAGGATGGACTCAAACACCTGGCCTCAGGCAATTCTTCCACCTAGGCCTCCCAAAGTACTGGGATTACAGGCGTGAGCCACCATGCCTGACACTGGCTTCTTTTTTAAAAAAAGGAAAGAAAAATAGGAGAAGTGCAACAACTAACTGCAGAGGGAGAAGTCATACGCAACCCCCAGCTTAGCATGGCCCTGTCCAGCCCGGCTCATGGCTCACTCATTCCTGTCCTCTGTCTTACCACTGTAGGTTGTGAACTGGCAATCCCGATTTTAGGTTGCTTCTGTGGGATCAGTCCCTCTGCTGAGCCATTGCTGTTGTTCAGCAGTTAACTTGCAGACGAAAATCTTTCTTCCTAGTTTCCAGGTTCATGGCCAGAGTAGGATGTCTCCCTGTTGGTCTCCCCTGTCTGTGTTTGCACTACTCTGATGAGCTGGCCAAAGTCATGAAATGGAATGAGCTTGCTGAAGAGAAAGTAAGCATGAGCCCTGAGGGAAACCCACAGCAGAAAAGCAGAACGAGGAAAAGATGCCTCCTCAAAATGGGTTTCCAATTTGCTCTTTTCTTTCCTTTTTTCTTCTCTCTCTCTTTCGTTCTACATTTCCTGTATAGAGAATTGACAGTGGGTCTCCTTTCTGGAACAAAGCCCTGTGGCAGAAGCCCTGAGGCAAGTCTCTCTAACTCCAAGCATCTTGTCCAATTCACTAGCTGAGTCTTTGCACATGTTTGCCTGGTCACACGCTGACGTTACTAACAGAGGCATGGGTGAAACTATCCCTTGTGTAAAAGTTATGCACAAGCTGAAACCCAAATTGTTTTAAATCCCCTTTACAGATGTGAGCCTGCATTCCATTTTTAACTCTGACGTCGTTACACTGGTTGCTCGGGAGACATAATCTAGGCAAATCGGGAACAAGAGTGGCCTGAGAATGGCACATCGTGTTTCTCGGTGGGCCTGCTCACTTGCAGCCTCCAACCCAGCCCCTCACTCGCATCCCCCACCCACACAGACCCCGGGAAAACCCACTGTAGAGGTGGGAGGTCATGCAGGTACAGCTGACCCCTCACTGGGTGGCAACAGCTGGGACAATGGAGGTTTCCATGATCTCCCGCCTCTCAGTGCTGGTCACACTGCCTGGGTTCCCCTGCTGGAAGGCCATGTCTCGCCACTCTAGGTCAAATCTCACTGAACACTTTCAGTACCTGGAACCCACCATTTGTCTTGCCCACAACTCTACTCATCACAA
This sequence comes from Tarsius wallacei, assembly GCA_963574415.1. NCBI lineage: Eukaryota > Metazoa > Chordata > Mammalia > Primates > Tarsiidae > Tarsius > Tarsius wallacei. The sequence continues at coordinate 92,265 of CAUYQG010216764.1, read as the reverse complement.
TGTTTCAATTATTTATGTGTTTAATTGATGTCTTCTTCTCTCATGATGAGAGCACCATGTCTGTTTTGCTCATGTGTACATATCCAAGCATCTAATATACTCTCTATTCAGAGCAGGCACTCAGTAACAACCATGTAAGAGAACAAATCCCAGACCACTGACCTTAGGTAAGATTCAGTTGCTTTCCGCATTTGACAGATGAATACAGTGATGAAGATATTTTTCCAGATCACATGAGTTTTCAAAGAGGCAGCATTAAGTAATAATTAAAACCATAGACTCTGAAGACAGACTGCCTGGATTCATGTCTTAACTCTACCATTTACTGGCCCAGCAAGTTACTTAACATTTTTGTGCCTCAGTCTCTTTATCTGGAAAATGGGGATAATTGTAGCAACTCATAGGGTTATTATAAGGATTAAATTATAGGTAAAGTGTGTAAAATAGTACTTAGTACATACTGAGCACTATGTAAGCATTAAAAAAAAAGTAGAGGCTGGGATAGAATTAACTTTGGACCACTTGACTCCTTCCTTATCTAGTGCCTTTCACAAAACTGCCTAATCTTATTTTGTCATGTTTTAGACCAGTGCTGTTCAATAAAATTTTCTGTGATGATAGAAAAGCTCTACACTGCTCGGGAGTGGTGGCTCACGCCTACAATCCCAGCACTCGGGAGGCTAAGGCAAGAGGATTGCCTGAGCCCAGGGGTTCGAGATCAGCTGGGGCAGCTTGGCAAGGCTCAGCTCTACAATAAATCAAAAAATTAGCTGGGTGTGGTGGCGCACACCTGTAGTTTTGGCTACTTGAAAGGTTGAAGCAGAAGGATCACCTGAGCCCAGCAGGTCGAGGCCGCAGTGGCCGTGAGCATGCCACTGCACTCCAGCCTGAATGACAGAGTGAGACTCCAACTTAAAAAAACAAAAAACTCTACACTGTCCAATATGGTAGCCCACTAGCCCAATTTGTTGAGCACTTGAAATGTGGCTAGTTGACTGAAGAGATTAATTTCAATTTGATTTAATTAATCTTAATTTGAAGCTAGACTGTCCTATTGGACAGTCAGGAGCAAGGGTTGTTGCAGCAGCCAAGTCATTATGGCTGATAGAATAAGGGTCCTGCTGCCCGACAACCCAGGGGGACCTTTTGAGCATGAACATTATAGTATGTTGGAAACCAAGAGGGTCCCCACATCTGTATTTTGGTCAGATCTCCCAGGCCAGGCACCTAACATCAAGGTGAGACTGCTATTCTATCATAGCTGTTCAGGTTGGCATATCCTCCAGAAGTGTGGTTGAATAACCTGATTAAGAGCACTTTCATTTTTTTTTAGGACCATACACCGTAAATTTAAAACAACAGTCTGCCGATAAACAAAACTTCAAAGCTTTAGCAAGAACATTTTTAGCTTTAGAGTTATGCATTCTTCAAGAATGTTTAAAATACTACACTTGGAGAACGACTTTTCCATATGTATAGCTATCTACTGCCATTAAAACAAAAAAAAAAGTCAATCCAAGAAAAAGGCAAGACCTCAACTGCTTGGTTTCCAAATTAAGCTACAGCTTGAGCTAAAAATAGCCTGCCAGCATTGAGAATCTGTTCTCTGAATTTAAATGGCTTGCTTCTCTCCCAGAGGACATTCACTGTGTTCTATGGCAGGAATGGACTCTGGGAAGACAACTTCATGTTCTCTCTGGATTCATTTATACTTTGGGCTTGAAGCAGAGTAAAAGAAACCAACAATAGTTGGATTCTATATATATGCATTGTTCAGTGTAGTGAGCATGTGTATCTACAGCTTTTCTTAGTAGGAGTGTGTGTGTGTGTGTGTGTGTGTGTGTGTGTGTGTGTGAGAGAGAGAGAGAGAGAGAGAGAGAATTCAGTTTTATGTAGAGAATCCTAAAGGCATTCAAAAAAGCCTGAAGGTACGTTCTGAAATACAGAGGGTGCCAAAAAACGTATATACATTTTAAGAAAGGAAAAAACAACATTTTGTAAAGGAATACAAGTCATGTTTGACTTCTGCAATGACAAGAGGTGCTCAAAGTGGTTACTATGAACATCTAGACACTTCTGAAAAGTACTTTGAAAAGTAATATATAGATAACATCTCTTAAAATGGGTATATGCTTTTTGGCACCCCTAGTAGATTTTTCTTCTTCTTTTTTTTATTCTACGAAAATGTATCCTCTAATTGTCATTGAAAGATTTTATGCTGCTTAATTTCAAAAATAATTTCTATTTTTTTATTATATCTCCTGGAATTCTGGGATACCTTTTTCTCTGGCGGTAAAGACCAGAAGATGAAAATAAGAGATGGCCATCTGCAGGCTCAATATATGATAAAAGTTATATTTCCAGATGGGTTGCATTAGGTATGCCTAAAATGTTTTCAATACCAGAGAAAGTTATTATGCACAGCATTTTTTTTAAGTTTGCATTTCATCAGCTATACGTGCACATAGATTAAATAAACAAATAATTTTACAAAGTGTGTCATTATCTTTATGATGAGTGCTTTTGCACACGTATATACTTCCACAGGTACCTCCGAAGCCTCCCTTTTCACGACCTCGGCTGCATAGACAATGCATTTCAAGTATAATCACAGGGCTTCCTAACAACAATCTTTCCCCTCTCACCTACCACTTTTAAAAACTTTTCAAAAATTTCAGTGTTTTTCACATTAAAAGTTATGCACACATCTCCTAAACTTCAAATAATTCACAACTTAAAACGTATAAAATAAAAGCCCCCTGAAATCTACAGTGTCTGATGTTTATCCTTCCTGATCCCTCATATTCTGTCTACTCCTACCTGGTTGGGAGTGGCATGTAATCAACATTTCATTTACTCATTCGACACATTTTGTGAGTGTCTATGTAGAATAAGACACTGGGCTACAGAAGGATTATGGTGATGACAAGGAGGAATCAGAACCAGTTTGTGCCCCAGAAACTCGTAAAGGAACTGAGACATGGACGGATATAAAACGGGGAAAATGAAAAGCACTGAAAAGAACACATCATGATTTGGAGCTCCGCTGAGAAGAGGGGTTTCCATCAGGGAGTAGTAGGGCAGACTTCCTGCAGGAAGCTGCATTTAGGATGGATTTTTAGATGTAGGTGTGGCCGGGCGCAGTGGCTCAAGTCTGTAATCCCAGCACTTTTGGGAGGCTGAGGCGAGAGGATTGCTTGAGCCCAGAGGTTTGAGATCAGCCTGGGTAACTTGGTGAGACGTTGTCTCTACAATAAATCAAAAAATTAGGCTGGGCACGGTGACTCGAGCCTGTCATCCCAGCACTTTGAGAGGCCGAGGCAAGAGGATTGCTTGAGCCCAGGAGTTTGAGACCAGCCTGGGCAATTTGGTGAACTCTCGTCTGTACAATAAATCAAAAAATTAGCAGGACGTGGGAGTACTCACTTATAGTTTCAGCTACTTGGAAGGTTGAGGGTGAAGGACTGCCTGAGCCCAGCCGGTAGAGGCTACAGTGGCTGTGAGTGTTACTGCACTCCAACCTGGTCAATGGAGTGAGACTCTGACTCAAAAAAAAAAAAAAAAAAAAGATTTAGGTGTGATGTGAACATGGAAAGATGGGGAGAGGCATTCTAGGGCCAGGGAACAGAATGAGTGCAAGGAGGAATATGCCTCAAGCAAAACAATGCATTATGAATTTTGGTTAAGACACAGAAGGAACCTAGGGGAAAATATGGTGGAAAGTAGTCTTTAATCATCATGACGTAGGTTACACCTTCTCTGAGGGCAATGTGTAGACCTTAAAAAGTTTCAGGGCAAGGATGTGAGGGAGATGTTGTGGGCTGGAAACATGTACCCCCACCAAATCCATATGTTGAAGCCCTAACCCCCAATGTAACTATATTTGAAGATATGGCTTTTATGAAGGTGATTAAGGCTAAGCAGTGTCAGGAGGGTGTCACCCTAATCTGATAGGACTTGTTTTCCTGTAAGAAGAGGAAGAAACAACAGGATTGTGCATGTACAAAAAAAGTTCATGTGAGGACACAATGAGAAAGTGGCCGTCTGCAAGCCAAGGAGAGAAGTCTCACTAGAAATCAACCTTGCCAGCTCCTTGATCTTGGACTTTCAGCCTCCATAACTGTGAAAAATTAAGACAGATGTTGTTTAGGCCACCCGGTTTTCTGTATTTTGTTATGGCAGCTCCAGCAGACTAATACAAAGCTTATCATTTGATGTAGAACATTTCCTAGTCCTTATGAAATAACAGGCTTTAGAATGGTCACATCTTAAAATGATGACGTTACTTTTACCCTTTGTGCTCTTTGCTTCTCCATTTAAACAAGTGTGACTGACTATATTGCTGTATTTTGTCATTATTTAATTTGACAGCCTGATATTGAATACTCATTCATGTTTATAGTATGCTAACTGCTATACAAATATTCAAAAGTCACAGTCGTAGCACCCTGATTGATTTCAGTGAAATGGTTTAATAATACAAATTATGACAATAAAATTAACACAGCTGCTAACACTGAGGGTTTACAATGTATCAGATACTATTCTAAGTGCTTTTTATGTATTGATTCATTTCCTCACAACAACCCTACCAAGTAGTCACTATTATTATCTCCATTTCACAGATGAGGAAACCAGGCACAAAAAGGTGAAATAACTTGCCCCAGGTTTTATAGCTAGAAAATACAGAACTGGGATTGATAGAACTGGAATTGATCTAATTAACTGAGACACGTGTCCTTATTATTAAAATCCTAATAGGAAACATTACCATTTGACAATGTGTTGAAGACAATTTGTCTCTTTTTCTTTTTTATTTATTTATTTAAATTCTATTTATGTATCTATTTATGTATTTATTTATGTACTTATTTAGTTAGAGTTGGAGTCTCACTCTGTCGACCAGACTGGAGTGCAGTGGCACACTCACGGCCACCGCAGCCTCAGCCTGCTGGGCTCAGGTGATCCTTCTGCCTCAGCCTTCCAAGTAGCTGGAACCACAGGCGTGCCTCACAATACCCGGCTAGTTTTTTGATGTATTGTAGAGACGAGATCTTGCCATGTTTCTCAGGCTGATCTCAAACCCCTGAGCTCAAGTAATCCTCTCACCTCTGCCTCCCAAAGTGCCCACTGACAATTTGTTTATTTTTAGATGAGACTCAAAATTTCAGAGAAATCTGAATTTTGTGAGGAAACTCCATGCCACATGTGATGTTGTGAGTCAAAGGCAGGATATAAGTATTTGGCTTCAAATTCATATCCGAACGTCAGGCATTCTTGGCCTCTCTCTATCCCACTAGCACTGAAGATAAAACATACTACACTCCAATTTGCAGAGACCTGACCAAGCAGCTCTCACAGTATTCTAATGTCTAAATCAAAACTGGAGTTTCTGGGCCAGTGAAGCTGAGGGCTACATTTTGGACCCTGGAGGGCCTCCCCGAGTGGTCTGTTCACTTCCCTCCTAGACATCTCTATTTTATTCTCTCTCTAACTCAACACAGTCTTTGTTATCTTTATTGCAAATGTCTGAATTGAGCTTCTGTGCCAAGACTCTGTCAAGCTATACTCTAGATTGAATTTTCCTTCTGGTTGTGTAAACTCTGGAAAACAGAACAAAATTTCAGTTTTACACACATAGAAGATCTTCAATAAACAGTTCTGAGCTATAGAAAAATTCTTTTTGGCACCAATCCCAGAATTAACAGCAACAAAAAATTAATTTTATATATGAATGGCACAAATGGACATTGTAGAATGCATAAGGAGGCTTAAGGGAAAGGGGGGAACAGTCTGTGACTCATTCTCCAACCCATATGGTAAGACTGTGCAGTGTTTTGGGAAAAGGGTCTTTAGCAATTAAATAGTTAAACCTCCAGTAAGGGCAGGCTGCAGCTGGACGGAGTGTTTATAGTGCAAGGCAGGAAGTATGGAGTCAATGACTTGGCCGACAGGAAGGGGTGGGGGGAAGGGGGAGAGAGGAAAGTGGGGTGCAGGGAGGGAGGATTCTTAGTTGTTCTCAGCCTGGAAGACTTTCTCTCACAACTCGAGGCCAGATATTGGCCAGAAAACTTCTCCCAATCCTGCAGAAAGGATGAAAAGGTGCTGAGTGCAGATAGATTGAAGCCAAAGCAGGGAGATGTAGGCGTTGTGCCCAGAATACAGTTGGAACTTCCAGCATTTGAATGGAGCTGCACAAAAGTAGGAATTGAGATGCTCAGACATCTAGAAATACAGTTGCGAAAGCTTTCTTAAATACTAATGATAAAAATACCTAACATATATTTAGCAATTTTTACATGCCAAGAGCTGCATTAAATGTTTTGTATTCACTATCTCATTTAATTCTCAAGAACCCTATGAGAAAAATTCCTGTTTTAACAATTCTTCCTCAAGAATGAGGAAGTGAGCAAATGAGCAAACCAAGGTTTTGCAGGTTAGTTTGCTCAAAGTGTAAATTAAAAGAGTTTGTTCTTGTCAAAGTGCAAATTTCAAAAAGCTAGAAATGTGATTGTCGTACAAATACATGGTGAGTATATGCCCAAGATTTACTTACCTCGTTTATGAGGGAACCAGTTGGTTTAAAGAGGAAGAAAGGAGACTGTGTTTGTGTGTGTGTGTGTATGTGTGTGTGTGTGTGTGTGTGTGTGTCTGTGTGTACACCTTATCAGTGAAAGAATAAAATACCAAATAAAATTGCAAAGTTAGAGAATAGAAAACTGACCAACGTCCCACAGAGCAATGAAACCAAAACCTTTAGGGTTTTTTCTACTGTGTATAAATTATTTGCCTCTCTATAGAACAAAAATAGTTAGCAATTTATTAATTTCCCAAATGCTTACATCTAATTTTAAAGGCTTACAAGCTAATCAATAAAGCATAGTAGATCAAACAAAATTACACCCCTAGATAGTTAGTGATTTCAGGTGGACTTATTAGACAACGTTTGCTATGATCTGAATGCTTGCATCCCGCTAAAATTCATGGGTAGAAATCTAATCACCAGTGTGATGATATTAGGAGGTGGAACCTTTGAGAGGTGATTAGGTCTTGAGGGCTGGGGTTAGTATCCTTATAAAAGAGGCCCCACAGAGCTGCCTTTCCACATCCACCATGTAAGGACACTGAGAAGGTGTCTTCTGTGAACCAGAAAGCAGGCCAGACACTAAATCTGCGGGCACCTAAATGACAAACTTCTGGCCTCCAGAACTATGAGAAATACATTTCTGTTGTTGCCGGGTACGGTGGTTCAAGCCTGTCATCCCAGCACTTTGGGAGGCTGAGGCAAAAGGATTGCCTGAGCCCAGGGTTCGAGACCTGGGCAACTTGATGGGACCTTATCTCTACAATAAATCAAAAAATTAGCCAGGCATGGAGGCACGTGCCTATAGTTCCAGCTTCTTGGAAGGCTGAGGCAGAAGGGTTACGGGAGCCCAACAGGTTGACCCTGGGGTGGCCGTGACTCAAAAATAAATAAATAAACAAATAAAAATAAATTTCTGTTGTTTATAAATTACCCAGTCTAAGGTGTTTTATTATAGCAGTCCACATAGACTTAGTGTTATAGACAGCATTGTCTAGCAGAACTTTCTATGACAATGAAAATGCTCTTCACACTGTTCAGTGAGGTAGCCACAGGCCACATGTGGCTGTTGAGCGCTTTATTTTTTTTATTTATTTATTTTTAGTCGGTGCCTCACTCTGTCGCCCAGGCTGTATGTATCACAGTGGCATACTCATGACCACTGCAGCCTCGACCTGCTGGGCTCTGGCGATCCTTCCTCCTTAGCCTTCCAAGTAGCCAAAACTACAGGCGTGTGCTACCATGTCCGACTAATTTTCTTTTTATTTATTGTACAGACGAGGTCTCGCCAAGTTGCCTAGGCTGGTCTTGAACCTGCGGGCTCAGACAATCCACTGGCCTCAGTCTTCCAAAATGCTGGGATTATAGGTTTGAGCCACCCTGCCTGGCCTGTTGAGCACTTTAAATGTGACTGGAGTGACTGAGGAAATGAATTTTAATTAATTTAATTGAAATAGTCGCAAGTAACTAGCGACTACTGTGTTGGGATGATGATGCAGCCCATGACTTAGAAAGAGCACAGTCTGAAGCATATCCCGGGATTCATATCCACAGTAAATTTAGGGGAAGCAGTGTTGTAGGTGATGCTGACAAAGGTGTTTTGTAGACCACATTGTGAGAAGTGAGACCTTGACTTCACAACACTTCAAAAAATTAGCCAGGTGTGGAAGTCAACCCAGTGGGTCGAGGCTGCGGTGGCAGTGAGTGTGCCACTGCACTCTAGCCTGGGCAATAGAGTGAGACTCCAACTCAATAAATAAGTGAATAAATAAATAGCTATTTGTTTAGCAACCCAAATGGACTGCTTGTCACATATTCCTAAATAGTTATTTACTTGTTTGTCTTCTCACCTAGATTGCGTTTCTGGAGGAGCAAAACATACTCAGCTATCTATTGCCAGCATAATACCTGACAAATAGAAAGTATTTAATACATTTTAGTTGAATGTGCATAAAAGTAAGAAGCTTAAGCCAGGCATGGTGGGCACATGCTTGAATCCCAGTTACTCAGGAGACTGAGAAAGGAGAATCACTTGAGCCCAGGAAACTGGAGATCAGCCAGTCAACAAAATGAGACCCTGTCTCAAAAACAAATACATAAATACAAAGTTTTAAAAAAATCACGAGCTTAAATAGAATGACTAAAGGCAAAATGAATGTATTTCCTTGTTTTTAAACCTAGGCTCAAGCTGGCACTGTGTCATGCACCCTCTATTTCCACCCACACAAGAGGCTGACGCAGGAGGATCATTTGAGCCCAGGAGTTCAAGGCCATCCTGGACAACCTAGCAAAACACTGTCCCTTAAATTTCCACACATATATGTAGAACATCACATATAATAATTCAGAAACAATCTGAAAGTCAATGTCATTATGACTACCATGTTTTTAAACCCAGTCCTGAGTAAGGTTTTTTCTGTACCTTATCTTATTGAACCCCTCCAATAATTCAGTGAACATAAATAACTGGAGAGCAATAGATCAACGGAATTGTTAAGTGGCTTGCTGGAGGTAACACCACTTTGGTCTCCATTGCCTCCCAGTGTTCAGAATCTCCACCTGCAACTTTTAAGTCTTGTGGAAAAGGACACTACCTCAAATCTTTTCGTTTGGTGAAAAGACTGAGTGTGGAAGAGGAAAGTGAACCAGGGTGGGATCCCGAGACCAGGGGCAGTGTTGAAACGTTCTCTTAGTGGGGGTCTGCTGGAATCAGCAAGACAGGTGAAAGAGAGGTAGGTTGTGGCAGTGTACAGCTGGTGCTGGTGGAGCCAGACAGAGGGCTGAGCAGGTCACTGCAGGATGGAAAGCCAGAAAAAACACACAGAGAGAAAGGAGCTTAGGAAGATAGACTGGACATGCACCAGAGAGTCGCACTGGGTTTTTTGCTTTGTTTTGTTTCTGTTTTTATTTTTGCATGGTATCTGAAGATTGGTACTTGGAAGAGTCACAGGAAGGAGCAAATACTGAAATGTCCCAGTGCAGTACCAGATATCAGAGCTGGAGCTCAATCGATCCTCAATGATAGATGAACTGTCATAAAGTTGCTTATAATGTCTAGATGTCTCTTACCCTTAAAAGTCAAGCAAGGCCAGGCTTAGTGGCTCTGTCTGTAATCCTAGCACTTTGGGAGGCCGAGGCAAGAGGATTGCTTGAGCCCGCAGGTTCAACACCAGCCTGGGCAACATGGTAAGACCTCGTCTCTACAATAAATCAAAAAATTAGCTGGGCATGTGGCATGTGCCTGTAGTCCAGCTACTTGAAAGGCTGAGGCAGAAGGTTCACCTAAGCCCTAAGCTGGGGTGGCCATGAGCGTGCCACTGCACTCCACCCTGGGCAACGGAGTGAGACTTCAACTCAAAAAAGAAGTCAAGCAAAAGAGAAGTTCACAAAATTAGAAAAAGCTAATACAACCCAGTGGGTATTTCAAATTTAATCTACTCCCCTGCCCATTTGCCACTTGGGCAATTTCCCCGCCACATGAAGATGCTACCATTCAATATATAGTAATCCATTCATCTGTTTTAAGAATCGAATTAAAATCCACTGGGCGTGGTGGCTCATACCTGTAATCCCAGCACTTTGGGAGGCCAAGCAGGGAGAATTGCTTGAGCCCAGGAGTTTGGAACCAGTTGGGCAACATAAGAAGATCTCGTCTCTACAGAAAAATACACAAATTAGCCTGATGTGGTGGAGGATGTGGTGGTACATGTCTGTTATCTCACTTACTCTGGAGGCACTCCAGCCTGGGTGACAGAGGGAGACTCTGACTTAAAAAAAAAAAAAGAAAGAAAATAAAAGAAAATCCAAATTAAAATCCACCTGCACACACAAGAAGATGGTAATGGAGCTGGAGAAATCCCAAAGCAGAAATTCCAAAATCATCACAGGAAAGACAATGGCCTCTAGTGGTTTCGAATCTCAGCCCTACGCCTGTGGTAGAGACAGAAGAGAATGGTGGGATACAATCTTACAAGGTCAGGAAAAGAGGGAACTGGGTGAATGAACACAGATCTTCCCATCAAAGGCACATGATTTGGCATTTAAGATAGTTTCAAGACGCATAAAGAGAAATATACTGCAATCTTATACATTTGGTTTACGGAAACTTTTGCCCAAGAAATGGTTCCAGCTGAAAATCAAATTCATCTAAAAACAAAACAAGCCGGGGGTGGTAGCGCGCGCCCGTAGTTCCGGCTCCTTGGAAGGCCGAGGCGGAAGGATTGCCGGAGCCCAGCAGGTGAGGCTGCAGTGGCCGGGAGCGTGCCACTGCACTCCAGTCTGGGCGACAGAGTGAGACTTCAACTCAGAAAAAAATAAAAATATAAAAATTAAAATAAAAAACAAAAAAACTTAGATACTCTATTAGATCATTGCATTCACAATGGGTTATTTAGAACATCTAAGAGTATTTGAAGACAGATTTCCGACGCTTTATGGTTGGCATTCTAGAGTGCAGGCATATTCCTTCATCTCATAAAATATTTTTAGACTGGGCGTGGTGTGGTTCACGCCTGTAATTCTAGCCCTTTGGGAAGCCAAGGTGGGAGGATTGCTTGAGTCCAGGAGCTCGAGACCAGCCTGGGCAGCAAAGAAAAAAAAAAAAAATTAGCTGGGCATGATGGCACATGCCTGTAGTCCCAACTACTCGGGAGACTAATGTAGAAAGATCTCCTGAGCCCAGGTGGTCGAGGCTATGGTGAGCTGTGATTGTGCCACTACACTCCAGTTTGAGTGTCAGAGTGAGACCCCGACTCAAAAAAAATTAATAATTTTATGAAATATGTTCAGCACCGCCTCACATTTTTCTTCCTAGGAGGAGAAAAAAAAAAAAAACCTGTGGTGTAAAGAAAAGTCTATATACAGTTTTTGAGCAGATCCAGTCTTTAAAAGCAGAGTTGCAGAGACAAGGGTGGAGAGTTCTTTTCTGTACTTGAAGTTCAGTTTTCTGTGAAGTAGAATTTCATCAAACTGAATGTGTTATGAATTTTAAATATACTGGAGGCTAAAAAGGAAAAAATAAATATGTTGTCCTTTCTTGTCAGCTTGTCTTTAGATGTGTCTGGTCACTACCTTGGCAACCCTTACAAATGGCAACTGACGTCAAGAAAAGAGGAAAAACGCTGCAGAGAGCATGCACTGCATGCATTATAGATGATGCTGAAAACTCCAGTCTCGTGCAGCCACTAAATGGCTTTAAGATGAGCACAAGCAATCTTCCACTGCACAAACATTCCTCACAGACCTTTCAAGGTCTTGCCGATCTGAACAGAGCCGCTTTGAGTTTTTAATTGAAGCAAGATGACAATGCAGCTATTAGCTTAGGTGTTCCATTCCACCATAACTGTCAAGGTCACTAAAACGTTTAGCACTAGTAAATCTCAAAAACAAGAGGAAGCTGCCCTTTTCTTTTGAAAGCAGTTCCCCCCCAACATTTTATTATGAAAAAAATTCAGGCACATAGCAAAGGGAAAGAATTTTACTGTGGACACCTATCACTCAGATTCTTTCATTACCAATGGACTCAACTGGTCTTATCATAGGGCTATCTGTCTGTCTATTCATCATCTGTCAATTTATCTATCCATCCATTCCCTCATTTATACCTTAATCCATCTAATATTGATGCATTTCAAATAAATTTTTAGCATGAGTGCACCTTTCCCTTAAATATTTCAGCATGCCTATTATTAACGAGAATTAAATATTTGTTTGTAGGTTTGTTTTTTTTTTTTGAGTTGGAATCTCACTGTAATGCAGTGGCACACTCACAGCCAGCACAGCCTCGACCTGTTGGGCTCAGGCGATCCTTCCGCCTCAGCTTTCCAAGTAGCGGAACTACAGGCATGCACCACCACACCCAGTTAGTTTTTGGTTTATTGTAGAGGCTAGGTCTTGCCAAGTTGCCCGGGCTGGTCTTGAACCTGTGGGCTCAGACAGTCCTCTCACCTTTGCCTCCCAAAGTGCTGGGATTACAGGCACGAGCCACCGTGCCCAGCTGCTTGTAGATTTTTTAATTAAAACATCTACATATAAAGGCACAAATCTTAAATGCACATTTGCTGAGTTTTGACAAATGTACACATCTTTGTAACCCAAATTCTATCAAGATATATAAATCTTATTAGTCCAGACATTTTCCTCATGCCTCTTCCCAGTCACATTCCACCGACACTCCAGAGGCAACCACTGTTCTGATTTCCAAAAGTATTTTTGAGAGTTTTTCATTAAAGCTTATTACTCCTAAGAGTCCCCTCTCTTGAAGCATCCCAAGGACTTAATTCATCCTTCAAATTAAAAAGTACAACTGTACATGTTCCCTTCAGTGTGGTTGTGACTTGTAGTATTAGTGTGCCCATAGCTTCTTCCCCACTTCAGCTACGTAATCACAATACCCTGACTCCAGCGATGACAGGCAAGATCAAGACAGGATGTACAGTTTGTGGGGCTCGATGCTAAAAGGAAAACATAAGGCCCTTGCTCTAAATATATTAAGAGTTTCATGGCAGTGAGAGCCAAGCAATAAACTAAGTGCAAGGCTTGTGTGACTACACAGTCTATACACTCATGAAGCTGGAACCCTTTTAAGAATTCAGTCTATGAGGGTGGAGAAGGCACTGCTTCTACATGTGTCACAGAGAAGTTTTCTGATTAGCCTAGCCTTGTTTACAAGCTCACTTCCTGACTTACTCAAGAGAAAGGGCTAAGAAGGCTAAGCCTGACTCACTTGCCAGAAGACTGGGCTGGCAAGTTGAGACTAGCCTGGGCAACATAGCAAGACCCGTTTCTATAAAAATTTGTCGTTTTTGTTTTTAAATTAGTGAGGACTGGTGGCATATAGTATGCATTTAAACGGAGTTCCTCGCTGAGAAGAAAATGAAAACAGGTTAAAGGGTTAGAGAGTATCTGGAGAAGGATCATTCTGGCTACTGTGCAGAACTTATGGGGTCAAAAGAAGAAAGAGACCATAGTAGAGGTGAGAGTAGCAGTGTGGAGAGCAGTTAGGAGCCTACTGCAGTCACACAGCCAGAGAGGGCATGAGCATGGGCCCAGGTAGAAGCAATGATAAGTATCCAGTTTCTTTTTTGTGAGTTGGGGTATTGCTCTGTCATCCAAGCTAGAGTGCAGTGGCATGATCATGGCTCAATGCAGCCTCAACCGCCTAGGCTCAGGTCATCCTTCCGCCTGAGCCTCCTGAGTAGCTGGGACTGTACCACCTCGCTGGGTTAATTTTTTTATTTTTTTTTATAGAGATGAGATCTTGCCATGCTGCCCAGGCTGGTTTCAAACTCCTGGGCTCAAGCAATCCTCTCACCTCAGTCTCCTAAAGTGCTTTGATTACAGATGTGAGCTACTGTGCCTGGCCAGTATCCAGTGTCCAGATTCTTAAAGGGGGCACTGGCATAACTTTCTGAAGGATTGGTTATAAGAGAAAGAAAGGATTTGGGATGAAAGCTAACTTTGAGCCTAAGCAACTGAGTGAAGGGTAGTGAAACTGGGAGGGGAGCGTGGAAGGAAAGATACAGAAGACCAGGCTGGGGAAAGGGACAGTAAGCGAATATTCAGGAGCAGATGTCCAAGCAGGCCATCGTGATTCAACTGGAAAGGTTAGGGCTGGAGATACACAATTGTGGGCATCTTCAGCATACAGGCAGCGTGCTGTACATCTTTGTAGCCATTCAGATTCTTTCTCCAATCCTCTCAGCTCTGCTCAGCTCTGCTCAGGGCCTTCATACAGCTGGACCTGTTTGGATTAAACCAATGGATTCCAATCCTCTGGATTCAGCCAGCATGGCAGCATATCAGAAGCAAGCAAGGTGAGGTGGTTTATTCCTACAGCTCCCTCCCTGCAGGTTGTGTGAGTCCCTTGATCAAAAGTCACAGCTTGGATCAGGTAGGTCTCCATGCATCTGTCTCTCTCTAGATGAAATCACTACTCCCAATTGAGTGAAATTGGATTAGATTGCTTAGGGAGTGTGACTAGACACAAGAGATTTGAAGACTGCCTGCAAGGACACTAATATTTAGAGACCAGAAATAAGAGGAGCTTCTGACAAGGGGGAGTCAATGAGGCAGAAAAAACCAGGCTCCTGTGGTGTCTGGCATCTGGGTGGTGGCTAAGTCAAGATGGGTGTGGGAAGCCATTCTCCTAGAATACCCCAAGTTACCATTGTCCTGGGGCCCCCAGGACCTCTTCTTGTCCTGCTCATCCTTCTTGACCTTTTCTTCCCTCAAGGGTCTTGAAATTGCTTTGCAATCTGGCTTTGGAGACTCCCAGATCTGCTGATATGCTATATGTGTCTCACCCTAAGAGAAGGGATGGTTTCAGCTTTGGTCAGAGGTTCTCAGCAGCTGTGTATGTCTAAGAGCATCAGGCAGGGGAGGAACCACCAAGGAACACACATACACAGTTATTTTTAGAACTCTCAGGTAATATACTGTGAATGTGGCCAAAGCAGGAACTATTTCATATTTACCAATAATGTTCAACCTCCAACATAACACCTAACATAATACCAGGTGTTATTGGCAGCTCAATAAAGAATTTTTTGAATGAATAAATGTTTTTAAATGGCTCATTGTGATATAGTTATACTATGCTTTTGGTGCATGCAGACCCTTTTACAGACTTGACAATTAATTCTTTGACGAGCCCTAGCGTTATATGTTCCTGACTATGCTATTGAATATTACATAATGCCTGGTGTGAGTGTACTTTTTTTAAAAAAACAGAATTATGTTGAGAAGATGACTACATAAACTCTGCAGAAACAAAGGCTGTGAATTTAGGTCACTTGGGCTCTGGGGCCATCTGATAAATATATTAGTACTGTACTTCTAACAACAATCCTCTTTGTTTTAAAATGTGACAATGCTGTTCACTAATATCTTGGTGTCATTCCCAGAAAGCATGCTTCGTGGAATTGGCAAGTTTTTGCAAAGTCTGTCCTTTATTTGCAGTCTCCACATTAGTGTGCTTGACTGATTTCCTCAACTTTCTTTGTCCTATCTTAACTCCATTTAGGTGAAAAAAAAATCTCCTACAGAGTTCTTCGGCTTAAAAAATAAAAATAAAAATATAACAGAATTTCACATTCAGCACAGCACTGTTTTTTTTGTTTGTTTGTTTTTTATCTCTTACTTTTCTTTTCTTTTCTTTTTTAACGGAAAGGGGAGAAGCAGAAAAAGTCATCATTCCATTCAGGTAGCCATAGCATTCTTCAACTGACCAAGGATAAGCATGAGTCTCAGAGTCCCAGTTGCAGCATCACAAAGCTACATGTAGGCGGGGCTCGGTGGCTCAGTCTGTCATCCCAGCACTTCGAGAGACTGACGTGAGTGGACTGCCTGAGCCCATGGGTTCGAGACCAGTCCAGGCAACTTGGCGAGACCTCACCTCTACAATAAAAATCAAAAATTAGCCAGGTGTGGTAGCTCACCTGTAGTTCCAGCTCCTTGGAAGGCTGAGGCAGAAGGATCACCAGAGCCCACCAGGTCGAGGCTGAGGTGGCCATGAGTGTGCCACTGCACTCCAGCCTGGGCAACAGAGTGAAACTCCAAGTCAAAAAAAAAAAAAAGGTACGTGTAGAAGGGAGGGCTTAAGCAGAGAGACAATAGCTTAATAACCAGTCAGAGGAACTAAGGACCTTTGGTCATTGTAATTAGGCTCTGGATAAGGGGACAAAGTGATTTCTGAACATTTCCCACAAAGAATAAGTGTAGTATTAATCAGACACTTTTGGTTGCAGGTGACAGAAATTAACTCAAAATAGAATAAACAAAGGGGAAGTGTTTGGCTCCCATAACTGAGGGAAGATCAGGGCACAATTGGGCTTCTGAGATGCCCAGAAGCAGGAAGTTAAATGCCATTAGGATTCCCTGTCCTTGGCTCTGTCTCACTCCATGGTGATGGAGAGGCCCAAAGTTCCCTCCAGGCTCACCATTCATAGCTTTGTTGTGGGGGACAGTCCCTGATGCTTTTGTTTCAGTTTGAAAACTCCAGAATAAGGTCTGAAGATCCTTGCTTGGCTCACTTGCCTAGCGCTTAGATCAAAATTTGTTGGTTTTCACTAGGATCAAATGGTTGGAGTGAGGACAGAGCTGTTCTTCAAGGCAGATGATGACAGATGACCTCCACAAGGTGCAGACACCTGAGCTGGACCAACCAACCTCCTCGAATTGAACTGGGACTGATCCAATTTTGAGCTGCTAAAAAATGCATTTCCTATCCACTGTCTTCTCAAATGCATTGTTATTGCATCTGGGGAGTTTTGAGGGATGGGAAAAGAGTTGACAAGAGAAAATTTACTGAGGTATTCGCTTTTTAGGTTTGAATTTTCATTTTCTAAAACACCATGTGCATTTTTCAGTGGCTTTCATCAAAATACAGAGTGCCTCAGGCTTGTAATCCCAGCACTTTAGGAGACTAAGGTGGGAGGATTGCTTGAGCCCAGGAGTTTAGAACCAGCCTGGGCAACATAGGGAGAACTCGTCTCTACAACAAAATAAAAAAATTTGGCAGGTATAGTGGTGCACACCTGTAGTCCCAGCTATTCAAGAGGCTGAGATAAATGATGAGGCTGTGATCCTGCTGTGAGCCGTAATCATGTCACTGTACTCCAACCTGGATGGCAGAGTGAGACTCTCAACTCAAAAAAGAGACAGAGGAGAGAGAGAGAGAGAGAGAGAGAGAGAAGACGTAATCAGAAAAGCAGAAGAATGCTTATAGGAAAATTATTTACTCTGCAATTAAAATGCTGCTAGACTACAGAAACTCTGACATCAAGGCAGAGGTGTAGGTGGAGTTGCTGGGAGGAAACAAATATCTAAATCAAAATCCTAGGGGCACAGTCGCTCATGCCTATAATTCCAGCACTTTGGGAGACCAAAGCGAGAGGATTGCTTGAAACCAAGAGTTCAAGACCAGCCTTGGCAACATAGCAAAGACTCATCTCTACAAAATTTCAAAAAATTAGCCTGCATGGTGGTATGCATCTGTAGTCCCAGCTACTTGGGAAGCTAAGGTGTAACATTCACCTGAGCCCATGAGGTCAAAGCTGCTGTGAAGAATGATCATGAAGTGAGAGGATTGCTTGAGTCCAAGGGTTCAAGACCAGCCTGGGCAACTTGGTGAGACCTTGTCTCTACAATATATTAAAAAAAAAAAAATAGCCGGGTGTGGTAGTACGCACCTGTAGTTCTGGCTACTTGGAAGGCTGAGGTGGAAGGATGGCCTGGGCCCAGTGGGTCGACGCTGGGGTGGCGTAAGCATGTCACTGCATTCCAGCCTGGGTGACAGAGTGAGACTCTGACTAAAAAAAAAAAAAAAAAAAAAAGAATGAGCATGAGCGTGTCACTGCAATCCAGCTTGGAAAACAGAGTGAGACCTCCGACTCCAAAAAAAAAAAAAAAATCCTAGGGAAATGTGCCTTTTGCTCAAGATCAGCAGATCTATGTTATCCATCCCCCCCTTGTCTATTGTTTTCTGAGCACTGAGCAAATGAAGAGTCCACACTGCACTCATTCACATAGGAAAAGTCTCCAATGATCACTGCTCTTGCCTGTCTTTGCAATATGGTTGCAAAGGTCAACGCTAGTTTAGAAATGGGATTTCAGGCTCATAACCCAAGTATCTTGGTATGAAAGAGATGAACAGAAGAGATGGGGAGGTGGAAAGTCTCCCAAGCATGGCAAGCTGGGAGAACGAGTGAGAAAGTGATGAAGGATACAACTAGGACAGGCAGCCTGCGTCTGAAAGGTATTACAGATTAAATTGTTTCACCCCCAAAGATATTTTGAGGCCCTAACCCCTGCTACCTGTGAATGTGACCTTATTTGGAAATAGGGTCTTTGAAGTCAAGCTGAGATCATGAGGGTGGACCCTAATCCAATATGACTGGTACCCTTATTAGAAGGGGACTTTTGGGCACAGAGACAGACACAGAGGGAAGCCAATGCAGACACAGGGAGAATACATCCATGTGATGGGCCGTTCGGTGGTGGGAGGGAGGCAGACAGATTGGAGTTGTGTCATATTGATATCCTGTATCTACAAAAAATACTCCAAAATTAGCCGGGCGTGGTCGTGGTGCAACTATAGTCCCAGCTACTTAGAAGGCTGAAGCAGGAAGATTGCTTGTCACAAGTCAAGGAAGGTCTGAGGCTCAGGGATTGGGAGAGGCAAGGGAAGAGCCTCCTCTGAGGGAGCACAGCCCTGGCAACACCTTGATTGTGGACTTCTAGCCTCTAGAACTGTGAGGCAACTAATTCCTATTGTTTTAAACCACCCAGTTTGTGGCACTTTATTGTGACAGCCTTAGGAAACTGATTCAGGAGGTTAGGGAACCTAGACCAAAAAAAAAAAAAAAGCAAAACATTGGGAAAGCCCAGTATGTATGATGTAATAACATTTATTCATCAATGTAAAATTATAATATATGCGTATGTATAAAGAAATTCAAATTAAAAATAGAAAATGAAGAAGAAAAATATCTTCTCCATGTTTTCAGCCAAGTAGAGGTTCATTCATTTGGATTCACAGGCATCTATTTTAAAACACAAACATCCCTTGAGAGTGTTAACTGGAATCATTCATTACATTTCATGTAATGTTCTGTAATTGGCTAACCAAAGTGCTTTTTTCTTAATACTCAGCAGATATCAGTATAAAGGGTCTCCAAATGTTTGCTTAGGAAGAATGGAAGGCCTGTAGGATTTCAGTGTAATTAACATAATCATGATTCCAATCTTGTTTAGGACTAAACCTACTAAAAAATTTTTCCTCCCTATTTGGCTTGTTATAAATTCTATTGTAGGCTGGGTGTGGTGGCTTGTGACTATAATCCTAGCACTTTGGGAGGCCAAGGCAAGAGAATCGCTTGAGGACAGGAGTTTGAGACTAGCCTGGACAACATATTGATATCCTGTATCTACAAAAAATACTCCAAAATTAGCTGGGCGTGGTTGTGGTGCAACTATAGTCCCAGCTACTTAGAAGGCTGAAGCAGGAAGATTGCTTGAACCTGGGACTTCAAGGTTGTAGTGAGCTGTGATCATGACCCTGCACTCCAGTCTAGGAAACCGAGTGAGACCCTGTCTCTAAAAAATTAAAAATTAAAAAAATTCTATTGTACTTGTTAGGCCACGTTACCTGATCTTTTGTTTGAGAATGTGAAGTGTAGAGAACTCTTGGTAGACTGATAGCTTAAGTCTAGACGGTTCCTCAGCAATGGTGCTTTAGACAACAAAGGGACAGGGGAAAGCCAAGGTCTTCAAAGCCGGAGAGGCAGGGGTTGCTGCAGCAGGAGAAGGGAAAATACTTTGAAAGAAAATTTCGCTCAGTTCTATAATTATGAACACTGCTTCTTGGTACCCTGAAATCATTTTGCAATTACCTTTTGTATTTGCTGGTACCTGTATCACTGGTTAGCAAACTGCTACAAAATTGCAACTGCTGATATCATTGATTCTGAATCAGATTTTCCGACCCAGGATTGAACATTTGGTTTGGTCCCATACTTGTGCAGGTGGCAATCTCTTTTTTGGATTATTAGACTCGCATCAGCCTTCAAATATTACCGCCAAAGCACATTCCTCTCCTCTCTTCTCAAGCCAGAGACTTGAGTGGACACGTGTACAGCACTAGGAGATGGTCACTGTCTGACGACGAAGTTTTAAATGGCCTGTAGCAAGCAAAAAGTTTGATTTTTTTTTCAAAAAATTATTTAGATGTTGCATTCTACTCAGTGCTTTATCAATGTTTGGTTTAACATGAAATGAGGCTAGGCGCAATGGCTCATACCTGTAATCCCAGCACTTTGGGAAGCTGAAGCAGGAGGATTGCCTGAGCCCAGAAGCTTCAGACCAGCCTGGGCAACATAGCGAGATCTTGTCTCTACAGAGAATCAGAAAATTAGCCTGGTGTGGTGGTGCACACCTGTAGTCCCAGCTACTCAGGAGGTGGGAGGATCACCTGGTGTGGTGGTGCACACCTGTAGTCACAGCTACTGAGGTGGGAGGATCACCTGAGCCCAGTAGGTCAAGGCTGTGGTGAGCCAGAATTGTGCCACTGCACTCCAGCCTGGGCAACAGAGTGAGACTCCAACTCAAAAAAACAAACAAGCAAAAAAAGGACCCATTGAATGTTTCCATTTTCTTACCCACTAGATTACTTAATTCCCTTTTTCCGCATGCTCCTCTCTTCTGATCTTTGAGAAAAAAAGAGAATTCCCAAGAAGTTATGTCATGTATTTGCCATGAGTTTAGCTCCCCCTTGGCCATCTTCTTTATAGTGTCTCAGGAACATGCCTTCCCATTTGAGGAGAGTAGAGCAGGGACCAGACATGGGAGCTCAAACCCCAAAAGTGGCTTAAGGAGCACAGGAAATGGAGTGGGTAAGTAAGTACAAAGCACACTCTAGTGATCTGATGCTGATGCCCAGGCCTCTGCAGGGCCTCTAGAAGAACTTGCAGAAGTGCTGTGAGCCCACAGGGCATGGGCTCACAGCTGAGGTCATCTTGGTCTCCAGCCTAATCAAGATGTCCTATTTTATGGCAGAATTGTGAAGGGGGCAAAGTGTATCCTTCATTCTCTTCTCTCTGGGTGACCCCTATTCTCCCGATCCCTAGAACTGCCCTTGCTTGTTGATTCTGCTTTTGAGTATTGTACAAGCATGCTCTTCCCTACAGGGCTCATTCTTGAGACATTTCTCCTTGTCCCAGTGTCTCAATCCATGTTGTGTTGCCGTAAAGGAATACCTGAAGCTGGGTGACATAAAGAAAAGAGGTTTGTTTGTCTGATGGTTCTGCAGCTATACAAGAAGCATGGCACCAGCATCTGCTTCTGGCAAGGGCTTCAGGCCATTTCCACTCATGGAGGAAGATGGAGGTGAGCTGGAGTGTGTGGAGATCACATGAAGAGAGATGAAGCAAGAGAGAGGGGTGGGAGATGCCATGATCTTTTAACAACTAGCTCTGGTAGAAACTAAAAAGAGTGAGAACACACTCACCACTAAGAGAGGGCATTAATCTATTCATGAGAGATTTGCCCCATGACTCAGATACCTCCCATTAAACCCCACCTGCACCACTGGGGATCAAATTTCAACATAGGGTCTGAAGGGGTCAAAGATCTAAACCATAGCACCCCGTTCCTACCAACACCAAACTCCAACCACGGAAATTTGTTTCTTCTGTTTACTATCTCCAGGCAATGCTTGTAAATGAATCTACCATCATGTGTGTTTGCTGAGGTCTACCGCTCAAGTACTAGGATTTTAGAAGAGGCTTCACTTTAAGCATCATGTAGATAGATGAATGATATGTTTAGAGACAGGCAAGCTTTCAGGATTCTTCCATTCACACAGTGCCCGGCCTCTCAGAGGGAGTAGAACCTAGACTGTGGCGCTTGAATCCTGGCTGTGCCACTTCCACAAGATATGACCTTGGGAAAGATCTTAAGCACTCTGAGTCTCAATTTCTTTATCTATAAGATGAGATTAATAGTATAGTTAATCCTCATTATTCACAGCTTCCATACTTTATAAATTCATCTACTTGCTACAATTGGATTCAACTGGAATCCGACTCAATACTCACAGCACTTTTGCAGTCATTCATGAATATGTGCAGTACAGTAAAAAATTCAAGTCACTCGATGCACATGTTCCCAGCTGAATTGAGACAAGGCAATGTTTGCCTTCTTGTTTCAGCTCAGACTGTAAATAAGTGGTAGATTTAGTGCCATGTTTTTGCCTTTTTTGCACTTTTCTTGGTGACTGTGCTGTTTAAAATGACCCCTAAGCATAGTGCTGAAGAGCTGTCTCATGTTCCTAAATGCAAGAAGGCTGTGATATGACTTATGGAGAAAATACATGTGTTAGATAAGCTTTTTAAAATGGACACATAATCATTGTGCATATTTATGTACATTACAATATGTAATGATCAAATCAGAGGAACTGGGATATCCATTACCACAAATATGTGTCATTTTTTTCTGTAGGGAACATTTCAAATCTAGCTATTTAAAAATGTACAATAGCATGGCATGGCAGCTCACACCTGCAATCCCAGCACTTTGGGAGACTGAGGTGAGAGGATTGCCCGAGCCCAGGAGTTCAAGACCAACCTGGGCAACTTGGTGAGACCTCATGTGTACAATAAATTGAAAAATTAGCTGGGCATGGTGATGCATGCTTGTAGTTCCAGCTATTTGGAAGGCTGAGGTGGAGAGATTATCTGAGCCCAGCAGATCGAGGCTGCAGTAGCCATGAGCATGCCATTGTACTCCACCCTGGGTAACAGATTAAAACTCTGACTCAAAAAAATTAAATTTGAATTTAAAATTAAATAAATAAAAAGTACAATGAATTATTGTTGACTATAGTCACCCTACTGTGCTTTCAAATACTAGAAATGACTCCTCCTACCTAAATGTATTTTGTACCCATTAATCAACTCGCTTCATCCCTTCCTTCCCCCTATTCTTTCTAGTAACAGTTGTTCTCTCTACCTCCATGACATCAACTTTTTTAACTTCCACATGTGAGAACATGTGATGTGTGTCCTTCTGTGTCTGGCTTATTTCACCCAGCAAAATGACCTCCAGTTTGATCCATGTTGCTGCAAATGACAGGATTTCATTCCTTCTTATGGTTGAATAATATTCCGTTTTGCATATATATCACATTTCCCTTATCCATTTATCCACTGATGGACACTTAGGTTGATTACATCTTTCTTTCTTTCTTTCTTCCTTCCTTTTTTTTTTTGCACTATAGTCCCACTCTGTGCCCAGTCTGGAGTGTAGTGGCATGCTCATGACCACCGCAGTCTTGACCTGCTGGGTTCAGGCAATCCTTCCGCTTCAGTCTTCCAAGTAGCTGGAACTATAGGCATGTGTCACCATGCCCAGCTGATCTTTTGATTTATTGTAGAGACGAAGTCTCGCCAAGTTGCCTTGGCTGGTCTCGAGCCCATGGGCTCAGGCAATTCTCTCATCTTCATCTCCCAAAGTGCTGGGCTTATAGGCGTGAGCTATCGCACCCAGCCATTTCCATATTTCAACTGTGAGTAGTGCCATGATAAACATTGGAGTGCAGATCAGTGTTAGGTAAGTTTTGTTATTAAATAAGGTATCTGCTATGATTTGAATATTTGTCCCTTCTGAAACTCATATTGAAACTTAAGCCTCAATGCTGCCATATTGAGAGGCAAGGCCTTGAAGAGGTGATGGGGTCATGAGGGCTCTGGATTCATGGATTAATGAGTTGTCATGGGAGTGGCACCGGTGGCTTTATAAAAAAAAGAGGAGGAACTTGAGGCAGTCACTCAGCCTCCTCACCATGTGATGCCCTGCACTGCCTCAGGACTCTGCAGAGAGTTCCCATTAGTAAGAAGGCCCTCACCAGACATGGCCTGCTGACCTTGAACCTGTCAGCCCCCATAACTATAAGAAATACATTTCTGGCCGGGCACAGTGACTCACACCTATAATCCCAGCACTTTGGGAGACTAAGGTGAGAGGATTGCCTGAGCCCATGGGCTTAAGACCAGCCTGGGCAACTTGGCGAGACCTCATCTCTACAATAAATAAATAAATAAATTAGCTGGGCACAGTGGCGCATGCCTGTAGATCCAGCTGCTTGGAAGGCTGAGGTGGAAGGATCACCTGAGCCCAGCAGGCCAAGGCTGTGGAGGCTGTGAGCGTGCCACTGCACTCTAGCCTGGGCAACAGAGTGAGACTCCAACTCAAAAATTAATTAATTAATTAATTTTAAAAAGAAATAAATTTCTTTATAAATTACCTAGTTTCACATATAAGTTACAGAAAATAGACTAGGACAGTGTCATTAACAAATATAAAGTTATATATTGATTGATTGATGAACATATTATACCCAGAGGCTTGCAGGAATCTAGCTCTGCATTTCCCCTAGGAACAATGGATCAGTATTCACTAATTCAGTGTTTGTGTTGACTTTATAAAAAAGATAGTTATCGAGCATAATGAGCATCGACTGTGCCTTTTTTTCTAGGGCTCTGTGAGGATTTAATGTATATGATAGGACAGGTTCCTTGAACCTGGACAAGGACGGTAAGACACATCGGAAATGAAGGGAACTTTTTGTAAAGTGGCTCAAAACTGAGAAGAATACAGACACTCCTTTTTAGTATAAAAAAAGAGAATATTGTCCAGGGATGATGGCACATTCTTGTAATTCCAGCACTTTGGGAAGCCAAGGTGGCACAATTACTTGAGCCCAGGAGTTCGAGACCAGCCTAATCAACAGAGCAAGACCTTGTTTGGACAAAAAAAAAAAATTAGCTGGACATGGTGCCATGCACCTGTTGTCCCAGCTACTTGGAAGGCTGAAGTGGAAGGATCACCTGAGCCCAAGAGGTGAGGAGGTCTAGGCTGCAGGGAACCGTGATTGTGTCACTGTACTCCAGCCTGAACAACAGAGTGAGACCCCCAACTCAAAAACAAACAAACAAAAAACAGAGAGAGAAAGAGAGAGAGAGACAGAAAGAGAGAAAATATTATACCACAATATTAAAAAGTCAGATTGACTAGGCATGGTGGCTCATGCCTGTAATCCCAGCACTTTGGAATGTGAGGTAGGTGGATTGCTTGAGCACAGGAATTCAAGACCAGTCTAGGCAACAGAACAAAACTTTGTCTCTACAAAAAAATAAAATAAAGATCCGGGTGTGGGTGGCATGCACCTATAGTCCCAGCTACTAGGGATGCTAAGGAGGAAAGATTACCTGAGTCCAGGACGTCAAGGCTGCCATGAGCCATGATTTTGTCATGATCATGCCACTGTATTCCAGCCTGGGAGACAGAGTGAGATCTAGACTAAAACAAAAAAAAGTCAGATTGCCTTTCAGATATGCCAGCCTAAGACTAGAGCACCATTAGGACTTACTGACACTTGTCTCCCTCTCCACCGTCCTTCCAGCAGTGGAACCAGAAAGAATGCCTGATGACCCAGGCTGACGGATGGACAATAGTGGGGGTGGGGGATAAGGTTGGGGGCTGAAGAAATAAAAGGAGGGGGCATGACTCAAACATGGGCATCTCCTGGGGAGATATTCTTAGCCAGCGGTGAAGGTGACCATGTTGTGTGCTCCCAGTAACCAGGGTAAAAGGTCTCCTGGACAGAACTAGAGATAAGTTGAAAAATATGAAAAAGCTTCTTCCACCTTTCTGATGCCTATGTACAGATTTCTGTGGACTCTTGTGAGAGTTGGAATATAAAGCTTGGAGGTTAGTAAAAATCCTAAATGAATATTTCTCTGAATTTCATGATGTGCTTTATAGGCTAAGGGTAAAACCATTTTGAAATGGACTTATTCCTTCACATCCACAGTAAGTGGCGTAATGCTGGGGTTACATACAAAGAACAGAGAATATGACACCTGGCATATAATAAGTATTCAGAACATGAAAATTACTGATATTATTATTTCAAGGCCCTATGAACATGTTTTTGTGCTTAGTTTGAAAACTGGAATTTTATAGAGTATATTGGGCAAGGCATTTTAGTGGGCCCTGAACATGTGTGTGTACACATGTAGGAAGTAGTGCTGGTGTTCTAATAGGTACAGTGAGATAGGTAGTGCTCTAAAAAAATTTATAATCTAGACCGGGCTCGGTGGCTCAACCTGTAATCCCAGCATTTTGGAAGGCCAAGGTGAGTGGATTGCCTGAGCCTGCGGGTTCAAGACCAACCTGGGCAACTTGGCGAGACCTCATCTCTACAATAAATCAAAAATTAGCCAGGCGTGGTAGCGCACACCTGTAGTTCTAGCAATTTGAAAGGCTGAGGCGGAAGGATCGCCAGAGCACAGCAGATCGACGCTGGGGTGGCCCTGAATGTGCCACTGTTCTTCACCCTGGGCAACAGAGTGAGCCTCCAACTAAAAAAAAATCTATAATCTAGTAGAAGAGAGAAAATATGCACACAAATAATCATACACTCAGTAAAATGGGACATCCAAAGTGCTTTTTGAAATCTGAAGAGGGAGCCATTGTATCCATTTGAGAGACCAAAGGACCAAGTGGTACTTGAGCTGGCTTTTGAATGGTAGATTTGGCTTACACATGCAGAGATGAAGGATACTGTAAGGATGTGCCATTATGAGCATAGCCCAGAGACAAGGAAACCTTCAGGAATGGCCTGTGGCCAGTTTGGCTGACTGGAGAATCAAGTGTGGAAGTTGTGGTATTATAGGCTGAGTTGAGTACCCACCAAACTTACATCCTAACCTCCAGTACCTCAGAATTTGACTGTATTTGGAGATAAGGTATTTAAAGAGGTAAGTAAGATGAACATGAAGTCTTTAGGATGGGCTTTAATTTAATGACTAATATCCTTATGAAAAAAGAAAGTTTGGACACAGACATACACACAGAGGGAGAAGATGGGCATCTACAAGCTGAAAAGAGGCCTCAGAAGAGACCACGCCTGCCAACACTTGGATTTCAGACTTCTAGATCTAGAAAGGTGAGAAAACCCATTTCTGTAGCTTAAACCACCCGTCCTGTGGTACTTTGGTATGGCAACCCTACAAAGTAATATAGGTGGGTCGGGGCAAGATTGCAGGGGCTCTTAAATTCCAGCAAAAGAGTTTGAGCTGGATTCCGTAATTAGCATGAGTATCTGAACTTTTAAAAGACGATCTAATGTGATCCAGGCTGTGCTTCAGAAAAGAGACGAAAGCCATCCCTGAAGATTAGGAACTAAAAAGGCGAGAAACAGGAGGTCAGGTGGATTATTGCTATTGTGACTGATTCTTGCTGGTTTCTACATCTGTACTGGGCTTATGTATTGTTAGGTATTGTTAGTCCCTGACCCAAAAGCCTGTTCAGGATAGTTGTGGAACAGGAAGATCGAAGGATCTGGTTCAAGGCCAGGACATACTTTTTAACAAAACAGTGAAAGTTGCAGGAGTTCTGGAAGCCTTTCACAAGAGCAATTTGAAATTTGGTGGAAATTTCCAGTGAGGCTGTGAGGACTATAAAAGAAATTTGCTGCCATAGCCACAGAGCATAAGGTGCACTATTTCTAAATGTGCTAAGGATATCACTGGGGGGGATATGACACAGTGAGATCTAACCTTGTAAATAACAGAGCTCTAGCAGATATTTGCCTAAGGGTCCCGAGCTGACGTATGTACCTGCACAAGAGATGTCAACCTAAAGCTTGCTTCAATTTGTGTCTTTTCACTTCTATTTGCTTTCAGCCTTCTGGAGTCTAATAATCCAAGGGAACCAGAGGTAGTGAGTCTACCAAGCAGGTAATAAGAGCTATAACTAGTAGCTGTGCACCCAGTAAGGAGCTTATTGGTTGGAGAGACACTGTCAGGTAATACTGAGAGGACATGGTAGCTAATTGGATCTGAGGGTTCAGGGGAAACTGAGATTGCCCAGGTTCTGAAATGGAATGATTAGAATCTGAGTTTTAGAAGAGTAAAATAGTTTCACTTTTGGACATGCTGAGTTTGAGAAGCATCTCCCATTGGGACATGCAAATGACAAAACCTAACAGGTCAAGACTGAAATACACAGATTTCAGAGCTATTTTCCTAAGGGAAGCAGATCAAGCCAAAGGAGTGGATAAGATATTCAGAGGTCAGTCCTGGAAGGAGAAGAGGGGCAGAGTCTACAGGCAGTTGTTTCCAGGCTGCAGTAGAAGAAAGGGAAGACAAAGGGGTAGTCAGAGATAGGTTCCATGCGTCCCAGCCTCTGTCCTCCAGAGCTTCAGCATGTCCTACAATGCACATGTAGCAACGGAGGAAAGAAATCTTTGCTGTTTTTAAGCCTTTGAGATTAGGGATTGTTGTTGTTATGGTATAACCTAGCCTATTATGACGGGCACTGATCCTACTTTCCCCACTCTCTTAGTGGACTTGGTTGTTTTGCCTGACTGATATTTCTTCGAAGAACCACCCCTCCTCCACTCTGGGTCCATGTGATTCATGACTTCAGGGGTGAGGAAAACTGGGGCACAAAAACCACTGTTGGGGTCAAGCCAAGTGATTGGTTAACTATGGAAAAATATGGATGGATGAAAATACATAGCAATGGGGTGAAAGCTAGAGAAAGAAAGGCTAGCTCGTCTGGTAAAGTGAGGGAAAAAATGAAGGAGAGTAGAAAATGTCTGCAAAAGACCCGAAAGGAATATAATAAGCAGTAAATAAAGCTGAATAAAAAGACTGATGTTCCCGGTGAGAATGTAGTTTATATTCTATAATGCAAAATATAAGGGAAATTTCCATAGTTTCCAGCACCAGGCAGGGTGGCAAGTGCCTATAATTACAGCTTCTTGGGAGGCTGAGGTGGGAGGATCCCTTGGGTCTAAAAGTTTGAGATCAACCTTGGCAACATAGCAAGACCTCATCTCTTAAAAAAAAATGTGTTATAGTTTCCTATGTGTCCATTAATGCTTGGCAGCTGTTTTAGTTAGCACTTTTTTGGTTGCAAGTGATGGAAATTCCAATTCAAACTAAAGAGAAAAAATGTATTGGCTTATACAAAAGGAAATAATGATTTAGGGCATGGCTAAATCCAGGGCCTCAAATGATGTCATCAAAAATATGTTTCTCCTCAATATCTGGCTCTGATTTTTTAAGCCAAACTCCAAACTAGTAGCTCCATGAATACAGTCTACCTATTTCAGCAAACCCATACAAAAAGAGCATGTCTTTCTCAACCTTTCCAGTCAAAGCCCCAATATAGACCACAATTGGCCCAGCTTGGCTAACATAGCCCCCACTGGACTAATCACTGGGGCCAAGGGAATGGCCAAGTGTGCTTGGTTGGGTCTGAGTCACGCACTCACCCCTGAAGCCATGAATCATATGGACCCAAAGTGGAGGAGGGGTGGTTCTTCAAAGGAACATCAGTCAGGCAAAACAACCAAGTCCACTAAGAGAGTGGAGAAAGTAGGATCAGTGTCCGTCATAATAGGTTAGGTTACACCATAACAACAACAATCCCCTAATCGCAAAGGCTTAAAACAGCAAAGATTTCTCTCCTCTGTTGCTACATGTGCATTGTAGGTCAATTGGGGCCACTGTCCTCACTCAGGGAGCACTGCTGGTTACAGAAGCAAAGGGAAAGAAAGCATGAACAAGGAAGCTTGATCTCTTAAAGCTTCTACCTGGAAATAAGACTCATTAAGATGACTCACATTTCAGTGGTCAAAGAAGACTGCTGTTCCTGGTGAGAATGTAGTTTATATTCTATAATACAAAATATAAGAGAAATTTCCAGTTTCCAGAGCAAGGCAGGATGGTAAGTGCCTATAATCACAGCTTCTTGGGAGGCTGAGGCGGGAGGATCCCTTGGGCCTAAAAGTTTGAGGTCAACCAGGCCAGGGAAGTAAGACCCTACAGGCCAGGGAAAAGTAAAACCCTACGGCATACACGAAAGAAAGAAGACTGGGAGTTTTGTAACTTAGGATAACCTAATGATGATCCAAGGGACTCACCAAGTTTGGAGGTGGGCAGAGAAACCAAGATATGAGAGAATATAAAATGGCTGGCATGTCCTGAAACTGGAAAGGAAGCCAGTGATGCAAAAAAACCAATAAAGAGCACATAGAGCCGGGCTCGGTGGCTCAGCCTGTAATCCCACACTTTGGGAGGCTGAGTGGATTGCCTGAGCCCGCCGGCTCGAGATCCGCCTGGGCAACTTGGTGAGACCTCATGTCTACAATAAATTTAAAAAAAAAAAAAATCCGCTGGGCATGGTAGAGTGTGCCTGTAATTCCAGCTACTAGGAAGGATCGCCGGAGCCCAGTGGGTCGAGGCTGCAGTGGCTGGGAGCGGCCACTGCACTCCAGTCTGGGCGACAGAGTGAGACCCCAACTCAAAATAAATAAATAAATTAAAAAGAGCACATAGGCAGGGAAGAGAGTAAGCAGTTAGAGAACAAAGGGAGAAAGACAATCCAGTATGGCGGGAGTAAGAGAACGGCAGGAAGTCAAGGAGTCATTTGTGCAGCTCACTCCATAGCTGGCATAGAAAAATGTACTGCAACTAAGTGGGGTAGACTGAATTGTAGCTGGACCTGTCTGCTTGGGTGAGCAGGTGCCAGGGATAGAGATCCAGCTGTTGGTACTGAGAGAATGTCCAGTCAAGCAGACAGAACAAGGTAATCAGGAAATATGTGGGCCTCTAAAAGTTAGGGTCCAGGGGAATGGTCAGTCTCAGTGCGACTGTGGCTACAGGTAGTATTCAGAGAGCTGAAAGGACGCAGAAGCAGGTCTTGGGCATAGGTACCAGGAAGATTTGCCACAGATAAAGTCCCAGCTGAAGTTCTGGAGGACAGAAGTTGGGACACATGGAGCCTATGAGGACAGGACAGTGTCATAGAGACTTATACAAAAGGGAGCAACATGAAAATCACTTTTACTCCTTGGTAAATTCATGATATCAAGTCAAAGAGTAGTTTCTAGAACTAAAAAAACAAGGTAAGAGTTCAACTGCAAGAAGGTCTAGTCGATTTTGAGCTCTCTGAGTGTTGAAGTAGAGCTTCTCAAAGTCTTTTGACCATGGACATTTGGGCTGAATCAACAACTCTTGGGGAAAGTGGACCATGCTGTTAAGGAGAAGAGGGAAATGAAGGTTAGGGAATTACACTGATCCTAACAAAAATTGTGAGGTTAGCTGGGCACAGTGGCTCACACCTGTCATCCCAGCATTCTGGGAGGTTAAGGCAGGAGGATTACTTGAAGCCAGGAGTTTGAGGCCAGTGTAGGCAACATAGTCAGACTTCGCCTATACAAAAAAATTCAAAAATTAGCTGGGCACTGTGGCACATGCCTGCAATCCCAGCTGCTTGGGAGGCTGAGGTGGAAGGATTGCCTGAGCCCAGGAGGTTGAGGCTGTGGTGAGCCATGATTGCATCACTGCAGTCCAGATGACAGGGTGAAACTCCAACTAAAAAAAAAAAGAAATTAATCAGAAAGTGAAATGCCATTTTTAAGAGACAGCAATGTAAAACTGCTATTAATATATTTATCAATACTGTAAGTTGATATCCTCTGTTTACAAGATGACTAGTCTGAAATTTGGGCAACAGCAGCACAGATCTCTGTCTACAATACGTATCTACCAGGTTTTCTTTTTTTCCTGTAATGTCATGACTTTTCTGTGTTTTGGGGGAGCACTTTTGGCATCAACAGGAATTTTTTTTAAAAGTTCCACTTGTAAATTATTCTGCTTCTTTTTTCATCCAGAGTCTAGAGCTTCCAAACACACTCTGGGGCACCATTGATTGTACAAACAGTAAATCAGAGGCTCTACCTGAAACAGCTAATGAATGAACAAATCACTTATAGAAAAGTCTTAAATGATTCTTACAGAACTGGTAAAATGAATTATGGTTTATACGTATAATGGAAGTCTGTGCTGATGCTAAAAAGGAATAAAATAGAATTATATGAGGGGAACCCCAAAAAACCCAGAATTTATTTACCCCAAAATTGTGTATCTATTCTTACACGTTTAAATTTCAATCACTTTCAAAGTACTCTCCATTTGATGCAATACACCTATCGAGATGCTTTTTCCACTGCTCAAAACAGTTTTTGAACTCGTCAATTTTTATGCCTTTTAGTGCTTCTGCCATTTTTTTGTTGCACCTCTTCTTTTTGAGGACTTTTTTCATGCAGGGAAACAAAAAAATGTTGCTGGGGAGAGATCGGGTGAATAAGGAAGGTGGGGCATGGGGATCGTGCCGTTTTCCATCAAAGACTGCTGAAAACTCGCACAGCGTGGTCAGGTGCGCTTGTAAATCACCCATCATGAAATGGGCAAACATATTGTAAGAATCTCCAAAATAAGATGACGGAAACCGAACACAGTCTCTCACAACAATGCTAGCTGGCACACTGATGCCAATGGGTTCCTAGAACACTTACCTACCAGGGGAAGCCTATACTACAAGGGGTCCGCCCTCCAAAAAATATTTCCTTCTTTCTTGGGTCCCCCCTCATATGTAATGTTTTCTATGTAATCCACATAACATCCCTCTAAGGGATTTTCAGCAGAGGCCCAGAGATTTGGCAACTTGTCCAACATCATGTAGCTATTCAAAGAGGATGAAACAAGGACTGTCTGACCCTAACAAATATGCTGTTTCTAGTTCAAGATACCTTTTTCTTTCCACTTCCATGCATATAGTAAACTTCAAAAACAACTATTTTAATTGTATACATAACATATAATACTAAAGATACAAAAAGATATACCCAAATAAATCTCCCTTCTGCCCATGTCCCCAGCTGTCTCCTCTTCATGGATGTTCTATGCTTATACAAGTAATTACATAGATATGGTCCTCCTGCCCCATTTTTTCTGATACAAATAGTAGCTTACAGTATGCTCATGATCTTTTTTTTTTTTTGAGTTGGAGTCTCACTCTGTGGCCCAGGCTGCAGTGACATACTCACAGCTAGTGCAGCCTCAACCTTTTGGGTTCAGGTGATCCTTCTGCCTCAGCTTTCCAAGTACCTAGAACTACAGCTTGTCACCCCACACCCAGTTAATATTTTTATGTATTGTAGAGGCGAGCTCTCACTATGTTGCCCAGGTTGGTCTTGAACCCCTGGGCTCTGGCAATCCTCTTGCCTTAGCCTCCCAAAGTGCTGAGATTATAGGCGTGAGCCACTGCACCGAGCCTAGAGATCTTTTAAGAAGCATTGTTTTTGGAAATTAATTTTAAAATGTTTGCTTTTGAATGTTTTTATTTTTAAAATGTTAGTAGATGGTCTACACATAGCTAGACACTGAAACAAAAGAGTGAAAAGCAAATCTCCCTCTCTCCCCACCCAATCCTCTCCATTCCTCATTTCCTCTCCTAAGAGTGAACCACGGTTACCAGTTTCTTCTGTAAACTTCCAGAGATAGTCTTCTCAAATAAAAACATATTTTTATATTCCCTTACTCCATTTTTTTGTTTATTTGCAAGAGCAGTAGCACACTGAGTACATTGTTTTGTACCTGACTTTTTTTTACTTAGCAATATTATCTTGGAGATCATTCCATACCAGCATATACTTGTATAAATCACTTTTCCTGTGACATGTAGTCATTAACATCATAAGGCAGATGAAATCCTTTCTATTCCAAAACAATTTCAAGGGTTCTAAAGAAGTCATACATAGCAAGAACTTCAGACTCGGGTGAGTGTTGCTTCTTGGGCTGTGTAACAGTCTTGTAACATGGTGTTGCCATTGACCTAAGCCAGTGGGAAACCCTGACTTGCCCCAAATGGACCCAAAGCGACACAGAGCCATTTTACAGCACCCATTGATCAAATGCTGGCATTGCTTACTCGCCCTGTAATTTCTTGCAAAGGCTATTTGAAATGAACAAAGAAGAGATTTTTGAGATGATAATGAACAACAGTATGGACATGTAAAATTCACACAGCATCAAGCATGTCATCATTTTTGTTTTTTTTATCTTTTCAAGACCACAATGTTAAAACTGTAGCAAACCTACTGGAGTGTAGTAAATGTACCAGGTATGACCGAACATACTTTTATTTGCTTCTTTGTATGTCTAGCTTATATTATTGAAATGGTTGGCAGATTTCTTATTATTTTAATGGCGAACACATGTGCAAATCTGCCCAATCATACTTCTATTGTTGAAAAATCCTGTATTCCAGATATTTATCCTCTATCTCCATAGTGCTTGCATGAGTGTTGTATTTTTGGAACTTCAGTAAACAGAGGATGGTACGTACAATGACTGATTGATATGTTCACCTATCCACACAAAAATATCTGTATTAAAAATTTTTTTTTAGGCCAGGCTCAGTGGCTCACACCTTCAATGCCAGCACTTTGGGAGGCCGAGGCAAGAGGATTGCTTGAGCCCAGGAATTTGAGATCATCATGGACAACATAGCAAGACCCTGTCTCTACAAAGAAATAAACAAAAAAATCAGCATGGCATGGTGGTGCACACCTGGAGTCCCAGCTACTGGGGAGGCTGAGGCATAAAAATTGCCTGAGCCCAGGACCTCGAGGCAGTGGTGAACTGTGATTGTGTCACTGCACTCCAACCTGGGTAACAGAGTGAGATCCTGACTCAAAACACAATTGCTTTTTATAAGTGCTAATTTTGTATATTTTACAACATGAAATAAATAATTCTAAATGTACATACATTTTTGTGTCATTTCTTCCTGACAGATGAATGATAATTCTCTGAATTTGTTTCATAGCTTACAAGAATAACAGCTGCAATTTTTTTTCAAAGCTGAACTATTAAGCTGAGACAGAGGACAAGATCGGGAACATTTTGTAGTAGCTGCTGGAATTCTGTAGCCTGAGTGCCAACAGAGGTGGTGATGCTGCAGATCACTCATCCTGGTGCAGCCTTACACAGATGAAGGACCAGCATCCCCGTGTGGAAAAGTCAAGTGTTGCACCTGCGTCCACAGAGGAAATTGCTGATGCTTGGATATGACAACAGATTTTTGAAAAGACGTTCATTTCTATAGATCTGGATTCAGAGTCAACCACCGAGCACCTACTATGGGGTAGATACATTTATGTACATGTTACTTTAATGTCTTTTGTTTTTAGGTTGCCATAACTAATATACTAGTTCAGGGGATAAACTTGCCCAGCCTAAGTATTTTTCTTTCAATGTATTTTCAACTAGTTTTTTTCATTATTAAGAATTAGGCCTTTCCACGCTACCTGCAGAGGGGTCCATGCAGCGTTATTCTCAATTCCCGGCGTAACTTAAAGGGAAACTTTCACAATGTCCGGAGCCCTTGACGTCCTGCAAGTGAAGGTGGATGTTCTCAAATTCCTGCAGCAGGCACCCACTTAGGTGGCACCAACCTTGACTTCCAAATGGAACAGTACATCTATAAAAGGAAGAGTGATGGTCAGTCATTGGTTTAATTTTTTGTTTTTTGCTGTGAGTAAAAATTTCATCCTTTTCTGATGGAGTACTGGGTGGTAATTTTAACATCTCCGCCTCAAAGGTCTCTGCGAAATAATAAACGAAATCGGATTCCTAGATTGGAAATGTGCATTAGCACTAAGGAAGTGTTCTGGTTGTTATTGGGAGGAACGATTCCTGGGCACCAGTGAAAGAATATGGCAATTGTTAAGCTTTTTGAGTTGGAGTCTCACTCTGTCACACAGGCTGGAGTGCAGTGGCACTCTCATGGCCACCCCAGCTTTGACCTGCTGGACTCTGGTGAACTTTACACCTGAGCCTTCCAAGTAGCCGGAACTACAGGTGCGCGCTACTACGACCAGCCAATTTTTTTATTTATTGTAGAGACGAGGTCTCGCCAAGATGCCTGGGTTGGTCTTGAACCCACGGGCTCAGGCAGTCCACTCGCTTTGGCCTCCCAAAGTACTGGGATTATAGGCATGAGGTACCACATAAAGCTTTTAAGTTATGTGACTTGGGCTGGGTCAGGAAGGTGTGAGATGTGAAGATGAAGAAACCTATTAGCTGAGTGCCTAATAACTTGGCCTTCCAAAGTCCATTCAACTTAATAAGTACTGATAAAGACTTAACTGAATTCTGAGAGAAAAGTAAGGCAAGAGGTGGAAATAAACAGTTTGTCAAAGAGGGAAGATAGGTTGTGACAAAAATGTGGGAGACGTTAAATTGGCTAAAGCACATTAGCCTTTGGAGATGAAGCCATTGAAGGATTTAAGCCTGGGAATGGTATGCTGTACAGGAGTTTAGAATGAACCTGGCATCAATGTAGGTAATGAAGGGAGAAGTCAGGAAGTGGGTAAAAACATGTAGGAGTGCAGGGAGGCTGGTGAAGGCCTATTATAGGAACAGAAAAAAGGAAAATAATGGACTTTGCTGACTGAATCGAGGCTGCACACTATTAAAGCTCAGGGTGGAGGCCAGTCTTGGCCTGTGAACTTCTGAGTGTCGGAAGTGTGCTATATTAATGGCAGGATTTTCGCTAACACCAGTAGAGCTTGCCTCCATGACTGGAGTTTGATAGTACTCGCTGCCACATACACTCAACTTTTTGGAATAACGTGTATTTTCACAGCTAGGGCAAGTGTTAATATTCTCCTTCCCTCGCTTAGGCATCTACATTATAAATTTGAAGAGGACCTGGGAGAAGCTTCTGCTTGCAGCTCGTGCCGTTGTTGCCATTGAAAACCCTGCTGATGTCAGTGTTATATCTTCCAGGAATACTGGCCAGCGGGCTGTGCTGAAGTTTGCTGCTGCCACGGGAGTCACTCCTATTGCTGGCCGCTTCACTGCTGGAACCTTCACCAACCAGATCCAGGCAGCCTTCCTGGAGCCCCGTCTGCTGGTGGTGGTTACTGATCCTAGGACTGACCACCAGCCTCTCACGGGGGCATCTTATGTTAACCTGCCCACCATTGCTCTGTGTAACACAGATTCTTCTCTGCGCTATGTGGACATTGCCATCCCATGCAACAAGAGAGCTCACTCAGTGGGTCTGATATGGATGCTGGCTCCTGAAGTTCTGCTCATGGTGGCACCATCTCCTGTGAACACCTGTGGGAGGTTAAACCTGATCTCTACTTCTACAGAGGTCCTGAAGAGATTGAAAAGGAAGAGCAGGATGCTGCTAAAAAAGCTGTGACCAAGGAAGAATTTCAGGGTAAATGGACTGCTCCACCTCCTGAGTTCACTGCTACTCAGCCTGAGGTTGCAGACTGGTCTGAAGATGTGCAGGTGTCCTCTGTGTCAGTTCAGTAGTTTCCTACTGAAGACTGGAGCGCTCAGCCTGCCACAGAAGACTGGTCTGCAGTTCCCACTGCTCAGGCCACTGAATAGGTAGGGACAACCACTGAGTGTGCTTAAGCTCTTAAGCAACACAGAAATAAGGTTGGCAGAAAATAAACTTGTTTCTAAGGAAAAAAAACAATGAAGATGTTCTCTATGTGCTGATAATGAAAGATCTCCAAGGTATGTTATTTTTTAAATAACAACCTTATTGAGATATAATTTATATACAATACAATTCACTCTTTTAAGAGGCACGGTCTTGCTATGTTGTCCAGGCTGGCCTACAACTGGGCTTCTTGAGCTCCTCCCACCTTGGCCTCTGAGTAGCTGGAACTGACAGGTGCATGCCACCACACCAGCCAACTCACCCTTTTAAAGTGTACAGATCTGTGGGTTTTGGTATGTTCTTAGACTTGTGTAACCATCACCACTATCTAATTCCAGAATATTTTCATCATCTCAAAAAGAAACTCTGTACCTCTCACAGTTACTTCCTGTTCCTACCCCATCCCATCTCGGTCTAGGCAATCACTCATCTACTTTCTGTCTCTATAGATTTGCCCCTTTTTTGGACATTTCATATATATTGAGTCATATAATATTTGGTCTTTGCATGTGGCGTCTTTTACTTAGTATAATGTTTGCAAGGTTTGTCCATGTTGTAGCATGTATCAGTACTTCATGCCTTTTTATGGTCATACAAGGAAATAATATTTCATTGTGTGCATATGGATAGACCTCATTTATCGACTCTTCAGTTGATGGACATTTGAGTTGTTTCCATTTTTCAGCTCTTATGATAATGCAGCTGTGAACATTCTTCTGCAAGTTTTTGTGTGAACATATGTTTTCATTTCTTTGAGTAGATCCCTAGGAGTAGAATTGCTGGGTCATGTGGTAATTATTTTAATCTTTTAAGGAACTGCCCCATTTACATTCTGACCAGTAGTGTGTGAGGGTTTCAATCTCTCCATATCCTTGCCAATTCTTCTTGTCGTTTTTTTTTTTTGGTTTTGTTTTGTTTTTTGAGCCAGGATCTCACTCTGTCACCCGGGCTGGAGTACAGTAGCACGAGATCATTACTTACCACAGCCTCGGCCTCCTGGGCCCAGGCAGTCCTTTCACCTTAGCCTTCCGAGTAACTGGAACTACAGGTGCATGCCACCACACCCAGCTAATTTTTTAATTTTTTTGTAGAGACAAAGTCTTTCTATGTTGCCCAGGCTGGTCTTGAACTCCTGGGCTCAAGCAGTCCTCATGGCTCAGCCTTCCTAAGTTCTGGAATTACAGGCATGAGCCATCATGCCCAGCTAACTCTTGTTATTGTCTGCCTTTTTTTTATTATAGCCACCCTAGTGGGTGAGAAGTGATATCTCATTGTGTATGTGTGTGTGTGTGTGCGGTGTGTGTGTGTGTGTTTTAAGAGACAGGGTCTTGCTCTGTTACACCGGTTAGACTCAAACACCCGGGCTCAAGTGATCTTCCTGCCTCCTTTGTAGCTGGGACTACAGGTACATGCCACTGTGCCCAGCTCATTGTGGTTTGCATTTTCCCAATGGCTAATGATGTCGAGCATTGTTTTCATATGCTTATTGACAGTTTGTAAATCTTATCCACTACAGTCCTCCGCTCTACCAACTGAGCTATCGAAGGATTCACACCAGTTTGTAAATCTTTATTGGAGAAATGTATGTTTAGAAACTTTGCCATTTTGAATTGGGTTGTGTTTTTATTATTGAGTTTTAAGAGTTCTTTTATATTCCAGAGATGTCTCTTATTGGATATGTGATTTGCAAAGTTTTCCTTCCTTGCTGGGCAAGTAGCTGGGACTGCAGGAGCGCACAACCACACCCTGCTAATTTTTGGATTTATTGTAGATCAAGGTCTTGCTATATTGCCCAAGCTGGTCTTGAACTCCTGGGCTCCTCTCACTTCGGCCTCTCAAAGTGCTGGGATTACAGGTGTGAGTCACTGAGCCCAGCTGTCTTTTCACTTTCTTTTTTTTTTTTGAGTTGGAGTCTCACTCTGTTGCCCAGATGGAGTGCAATGGCATGCTCCCCCGCTACCACAGCCTCCACCTGCTGGGCTCTGGTAATCCTTCAACCTCGGCCTTCCAAGTAGCCAGAACTACAGGCACGCACTACCACGCCCAGCTAATTTTATTATTTTTTTATTTAATGTAGAGATGAGGTCTCGCCAAGTTGCCCGGGTGGATCTCGAACCCGTGGGCTTAGGCAATCCACTCGCCTTCGCCTCCCAGAGTGCTGGGATTACAGGCTGAGCCACCGAACCCAGCCCTTTTTACTTTCTTGATGGGTTCTTTTGAAGCACAAGAGTTTTTAATTTTGGAGCTGTCTAATCTGTTCTTTTTGGTGGAGGAGTGCTTGTGATTTGAGTTCTGAGATATGTTACCAAGTGTAAATATTGGCAAGGTGTAGAATCATGTATGAGGGGGGACCCCCAAAAATGGAATTTTTTAAATAAAAAATTGTGTATTTATTCTTACATGTTTAAACTTCAGTCACCTTCAAAGTACTCACTGTTTGATGTAATACACCTATTGAGATGCTTTTTCCACTGCTCAAAACAGTTTTTGAACTCATCAATTTTGATGCCTTTTAGTGCTTCTGCCGTTTTTTGTTTCACCTCTTTCACATTGGCAAAACTTTCCCTCTGAGGACTTTTTTCATCCAAAGAAACAAAAAAAAAGTTACTGGGGGGAGGTGGGTCATGGAGGTCATGCCATTTTTGGTAAAAAACTGCTGAACATTCAGGGTGGTATGGGCAGGTATGTTGTCATGGTAGAAGAACCAGTCACCTGTTTGCTGCAACTCAGGGCATTTCTTCCACAAATTGTCTCTCACAACAATACTAGCTGGTACACTATTGATGAAGGGTTCCTAAAACACTTACCTGGTGGGGAAAGCTTATACTATAAGGGGCCCACCCTCTAAAGATAATTCCAGGTTTTTTTGGGGGGGTCCCCCCCTTGTATATAATAGTAAACTGTCTGAAAAACAAGGACAAGAAGAATATATATATATATTTGTATATGATTGTATGTGCATAGAGAAACTCTGGTAAGTTATAGAAGAAACTGATAATAGTTACCTATGGTTGGGGAGAATGGGAGTCACGGAGATGTCACTGTATAGCTTTTATGTTATTTCATTTTTGAATCAAATGAAAATACTCATATGCAAGACAATAAATTAAAAAATGAAATGAATAAGGGTAAACCCAGGATTCTGTTAACACTCATACTGAGTAAAACAGTATACATGACTTCAAAAAGACAAGAAAATTTTGTTTTGAAAAGTCAGATGCCTACTGCATTCCAGCCTGTGAGGTGGGGGGGAGGGAGGGGGAGGGAGGGAGGGAGAGAGAGAGAGAGAGAGAGAGAGAGAGAGAGAGAGAGAGAGAAAGAATATAGTAAAAAAAATTCAAGTAATACAAAAGAGTATGTGGTGGAAAATGAGTTTATTTCTTACTCCTGACCCCTTGTTTTTCAGAGGTCCCCACTCTTACCAGTTTCTTTTGTGGCCTACCAGAGATATTCTGTGACTATACAAGCATGAGTGCTTGTGTGTGCATGTCATCCTTCCCTCCTTTCTTTCTCAATAGAAGTATACTATAAACACTGTTCTACATGATGCTTTGTCTCTCCTCTCCCCTCCTCTCCCCTTCCTCTCCCTCTCCCTCTCCCCCCTCTTCCTCTTGTTCTACAATGATGTAGAATCTACATCAGTACTTACAGATCTACTTAATTTTTTAAAGAGGCTATATAGGTTTGTGTAGTTTTTGTTTGTTTGTTTGTTTGTAAAGATGGGACCTCACTATGTCACCCAAACTGGTCTCAAACTCCTGGCTTTAAGTGAACCTCCCATCTTAGTCTCCCAAAGTATAGTTTTAACTTATATAAATATACCATGGTTTATTTAACTAGTGCCCTGCTAGTAGTGAATTTTAAAGTTGTTTCTACTCTTAATACAATGTTGCAGTGGATATCCTTGTCCATGTATCTTTGCACATATGTGTGAAGCATATTTATAAGTAATTTATATATTAGATACATTCCTGATAAATTGCTGGGTCAAAGGATATATGCTCTTAATAGTCTCATATTTTATATCAACTCTAGAATTCACTTATCAAAAATAACCTTTTAGGATTTTGATTGGAAACACACTGAATTTATTAATTAATTTAGGGAGAATTGAAATCTTTACAATATTTTTTCCATCCAGGTATGTGGTATGTTTCTTCAGTTACTCTAGTATGTGGTATGTTTCTTTGGTTACTGTAGTTTTTTCTTATGTATTTCTCTGAAGTACTTTCTCTCTCTCTCTCTCTCTCTCTCTCTCTCTCTCCCCTCCTCCCCCTCTCTCTCCCTTCCTCCCTCCCCTTTCTCTTCTTTCTTCTCTCTTCCTGTAGATGTGTGTGTAAATAAATATTTCTAATATAGATCTTTCTTTTTAAGTTTAATACAAGATATTATAAAGTTTTTATTGTATTATAAATGGGATCTTTTCCATGACATTTAAAAATTGGTTATTGCCGGTCTTGTTTCTAGGTACCTTGCTCTTTTATTAGTTTTATTCATTTTTTTCAGTTGATTCTCTTGTTAGCTGACCATATGATCATCATATAAAAGTAATTTTTGTCTCTCTCCTTCCAGTACTCACTTTTTTCTTTTTCTTATTACACTAGATAAGAAAATGTTCAATTGTAGATGTAATAGTGAATATCTTTGTCTTGTACTTGATTTTAATGGCACAATGTTATTTAAACTACTGTCATGTGCTGCATAATGATATTTCAGTCAGCAGTAGACTACGCATATGACAGTGGTTTCTTATGATTATAATGGAGCTGAAATATTTCTATTGCCCAGTGACATCGTAGTTGTTGTAATGTCATAGCGCAGTGTATTACTCACATGTTTGTGGTGATGCTGGTGTAAACAAGTCTACTGTGCTGCCAGTCATAAGAATTAGTACATACACTTATGTATATAGTATGTAATACTTGATAACAATAATAAATGACTGTATTACTGGTTAATGTATTTACTGTACTTATTAAAGTATATTCCTTCTACTTATATAAAAAAAAGTTAAATGTAAACAGCCTCGGGCAGGTCCTTCAGGATGTATTCCAGAAGAAGGCATTGTTAAAATAGGAGATGACAGCTCCATGGGTGTTATTACCCCTGAAGACCTTTTAGGGGGACAAGATGTGGAGATGGAAGACAGTGATATTGATGGTCCGGACCCTGTGTAGGCCTAGGATAATGTGTGTGTTTGTGTCTTAGTTTTTAACGAAAATGTTTAAAAAGTAAGAAAAACTAAAAAAACTTGAAAATAGGAAAAAAGCTTATAAAAAATAAGGATATAAAAAGAAAAATTTTTGTATGGTTGTACAATGTGTTTGTGCTTTAAGCTAAGTGTTATACAAGAGTCAGTTAAAAAATTAAAAAGTTTATAAAGTAAAAAAGTTACAGTAAGCTAAGGATAATTTATTAAAATTATTTTTACAATTTAAAAAATAAAATTATGTTTAAAATTATTATTAAAGAAAAATTTCTAAAATAAACTTAATGTAGCCCAAGTATACAGTGTTTATAAAGTCTGCAGTAGTGTACAGTTATGTTCTAGGCCTTCACATTCAGTCACCACTCATTCACTGACTCAACCAGAGCAACTTCCAGTCCTGCAGGGTCCATTCATGATAAATGTTCTATTCTGATGTACTTTTAAAAAAACCTTTTATACTGTATTCTTACTGTACCTTTTCTATGTTTAGATAAACAGGTACATTGTGTTCCAATTGCCTACAGTATTCAGTACAGTAATGTGCTATACAGGTTTATAGCCTAGGAGCAATAGACTATACCATATAACCTAGGTCTGTAGTTGCTCATACCATCTAGGTTTGTGTAAGTACATTCTATGATGTTCACACAATGACAAAATTGCCTAATTACACATTTTGCAGAACTTATCCCTGTTATTAAGTGACGCATGACTGTATTGTGTAATATCCAGGGAAACAAGTACTCTTCTAGTTTGCTGGTTTGGATGTAAATTGGTACATTTTTAGGACAGTTTAGTGGTGCATATGTTAGGACCTTAAAAATGTACATGCCCTTCCACTTAGCAGCCCCACTAAATAACTAAAAATGTGTGTAAAGATGTAACTATAATATTCATGGAAGGAGTTTTTGAAATAACAAAAAGTTAGATTAGTTAGTTAGATTAGATTTCCAATAGCAAGGAATTATTTTTCAAGTAAAAATGTTACATTTATTTAATAAAATATAGCTAATAAAAGTGAGATAACTTTACACATAACAGAGAGATGATCATGATGTATTAATTGAATAAACTGGTTGTAAAGCAGTATGTACAATATGTACAGTGTGATGCCATCTTTCAAGAGCAGTTTGAATATACATATTTGGAAGGATATATCCTGAAAAGTTAGCAGTGGTGATCCTTCTCTGAATGGTAAGTTTATAGGTGACTTTTTATAGGTCTCATTTTTACATGGCTATATTTTCTGTAATGAGCCTTTGAAATAAGAAGGAAAAACTACTTTAAACAATTTTAACAGAATAAATTCAATTAATATTTAGTAATTACTTACTATGTGCAAACCATACAGAAAAGTATATGACCTAGGCTCCTTGCCCCATTCACCAAATATATATTGAACTCCTGCTCTGTGTCATATACTGGGAACACAAGTGATTAATGAAACACAAGGGGGGCTGTGGGAACACAGAGGAAGGGCTTAAATTTTAAGCAATTGTGTTCCTGTAAGTCTTCCTTTTGTTTCTAGGAACTGATATTGTGATCTGTTTGTACAGGCTGTGCTGTCCTCCAAACTCTGCTAAGAAGC
Source organism: Tarsius wallacei (assembly GCA_963574415.1). Lineage (NCBI taxonomy): Eukaryota > Metazoa > Chordata > Mammalia > Primates > Tarsiidae > Tarsius > Tarsius wallacei. The sequence goes on along the minus strand of CAUYQG010216764.1, from coordinate 47,997 downwards.
TCCTAGGTAAGCCTTTTGTCCTGAAACAAGCTGTACCTGTAGATTTGTTTCCTCACACCTCACACTGTTCTCTTCACTCAATGAGCAGCCTCCTAGAAAACTACAGGCTACTTGTTAAGGCTGAAGTTTCAGAAACCTCCAGGTTTGGTATGTTGCTACCCTGGGAACATTACCAAGGAAACCAATCTTTGGATTGTGAGCAGGAAGAATATAGCAGGCCTCCTCTCTGAGGCAGATTTAATTTCAGTTTTCCGGTTCCCTTGCAATCATGCCTGTGCCTGGTTTTAACCACTCCCCATTTCTGAATCTGGACTGTTCCTTCCTTTTGGTGTCACCCCTTCATGGCTCTCTTGGTCCTAGTTTATAGTCTTGTTTGTTTCCTTCATCTGATTCTGCTTATGGTGTGGTGACAACTGAATTTTTGTAGTTGTTGTTGTTGTTTTTAGTAGCTAGTAATAAATTCACATTGGAGTCTGTATATTTGCTTATAGATTTTACTACTTCTAGATGTTTTTGAGTCTTCTGAGTTCATGAAGTAGCCAAGGATTAGTTTAGAACTAGTAACTGTCTAACCTTTTAAAAAGCCGAGTAAGCCATGAAGTGATTGCAGGGTGACTGAGTAATTATCAGTAGAGATTCATTCCTTTGGGTTTTCTTAGCTTTGAGGCCTCCAGAATGCCCTTTGAAAATGCCATTTTCCCTAGGAGCAATATCACTAATTAACTCTCACCCATGGAGGAAGAGTTGGTTATTGGAGAGACCCTAAGGGAAAGGAGATTTCCAAAGAAGATACTGAATACCCATTATCGTGTTGTGTAGTATAGAGACAAAAAATTCCAGACAGAATCCAATATGTAATATAATAAAGTGGATATTGAAAACTGACTCTATATTCAACATTTTCTAATCCATAATTTCTTTAGCTTTGGAGTTGTTCTTGGATACTTGCTCCAGAATTTAGATTATGTTTTGAATCTTTTGACAGCTTAAGGATGTATAACTTAGCAAGCATTGATTTACAAAGTGGTATTAGGTTAACTAGTATTTTTATTTCTTAACCCTAAATACTTCTGTAGAAGCTGTTAAAGCTACTATATAATGTTTTGTATTCTTTTATGAGATAGTTTGGCCACAGGAGGAGACACAGGAGAGGCACAGGAAGACAAAGTCTAGTATACTCACAAGTCCTAGAGACAAGAGGCATGCCACACCATGCAGGACCACATGGGAAAGAAACCAGAGTGCTCAGGAAGCAGAAGACAGGGATGAAGAGAAGGCTTAGGCCACTGCCTTTATTTGGATTTCCTCAGGAAAGGCAATGCAGGGTAGGGTGAACAGTTTAGGATTGGCTAGTTTGATAATAATTTCTGCAGGATTTAAGCTATGGGTGTGTTCCTTAGTTGTCTGGTACATGGCCCAGGGATGATTAAGGCAGAGGAATATTGTCTTCTGGGGTATACAAGCCAGATAGAGGAGATATGGCTCTAAATTGGTTAGTTTTTATATCAGAGATATCTTCCACTGAGCCCTTGCTATCACTAAGAATCAGCTAACCTGGGGTGGGCAGCCAAAAAGATTTTAAGATTTCAAAACAGCACAATATTGAGAAACACACATACAAAAAATATACAATATAGTAAATATCAGTTAAAGAATACTAAAAGGAAGTAATCTAAAATGATAAAAGTGATAGTTTATGATAGTCACATAAGTTTTCTATTTCCTTATTTTTTTATTTCATGTAATGAGATTATATTAGTTTTACAACTAAAATTTTTTAAAAATGAAGTGTGTTTTTCCCTTTCTTGTTTCCCATATCAGTAAATAAGAATACTATTTACCAGTTACTTAAGCCAGAAACCAGACAGTTATCTTTCTCACTCCTGTATCCAACTGCCTGCAAGGTAGATTCCACCTGGATATCTTCTAGACACTCCAAATCTAGCATATAATATTGAATGCTTCATGTCTTTCCCCCAAACCTATTCTTCCTTCCTCTATTCCCAGTTTTGGTGCAAAACCAGTCTACTCAGTCACCCAAGCCAGAAACCTGGAAATGATTCCTGAGTTCTTCTCCTGTACTATTGCCCAGATCCAATTTATTGTCAAGTTGCCATCTCTGCATGCTACCATCATCTCTCATCAGATCTTATTGCAAGAGTCATCTTTCCAACTGGTGCTGCTTTTATCCACTTTTGCCTACCTCCATTCCGTTCTCTACAGCCAGAGTGATTTTTCTGCAATGCAAATCTCTTTGTGTTTCTCCATTGCTTAAAATCTGTCATTGACTTCTTATTGCCTTTTTAAAAAGTCCAAAATTCTTTTTTTTAATTTACAAAATTCTTGATGGAGCTCAAAAGCTACTTCATAATTTGGGAACCTCATTTCTCTATACATATTGAATTCCTTTCCCAGAAAAGGAAAAAGCTTTCTATTCTGGTCCTTTTCACATTGTTTCCTCAGCTTGGAATGCCCTACCTTTTCTGGCTAACTCTAGTCACCTTTCTGGTTTGTAACTTAGATATTCCTCTCAAATAATATCTAATGAATAAATAAGTATAGTATTGGCTGTGGACAGTCAACTTCCTGATAATTTTGTTACTCTTTTATAGGCATACCTTGGAGATATTGCGGACTTGGTTCCAGACAGCTGCAACAAAATGAATATCACAAAAAAACAGTTACATGAATTTTTTGGTTTACCAGTACATATAAAAGTTATGTTTACACTGTACTGTGGTCTATTAAGTGTGCAATAGTATGTCTAAAAACCAATGTATATACCTTAATTAAAAATATTTTATTGTTAAAACATACCATCTGAGCCTTCAGCGAGTTGTAATCTTTTTGCTGGTGGAGGATCTCATCTCCTCCAGTTGATGGCTGACTGGTTAGGGTCGTGGTTGCTGAAGGTTGGGGTGGCTGTGGCAATTTCTTAAAATAAGACAATGAAGCTTGCCACATCAATTAACTTTTCCTTTCACAAAGGATTTATCCAAAGCATGTGATGCTGTTTGGTAGCATTTTACCCACAGTAGAACTTCTTTAAGAATTGGAGTCACTCCTTTCAAATCCTGCCACTGCTTTACCAACTAAGTTAATGTAGCATTCTAAATCCTTTGTTGTCATTTCAACAATGGTCGCAGCATCTTCACCAGGAGTAGATTCCATCTCAAAAAACCACCTTCTTTGCTCATCCATAAGAAGCAACTCCTCATTCATTCAAGTTCTATCATGAGATTGCAGCAATTCGGTCACATCTCTAGGCTCCACTGCTAATTCTAGTTTTCTTGCCATTTGCACCACATCTATAGTTACTTTCTCCACTGAAGTCTTGAAACTCCCAGTCATGGGACTGGAATCATTCTCTCTCTCTCTCTCTCTCTCTCTCTCTCTCTCTCTCGATAGGCTCTCACTCTGTAGCCCAGGCTGGAGGGCAGTGGTGCAATCCCAGCTCACTGCAGCTTCGACTTTCTGGACTCAAGTGATTGATCACTCCCATCTCATTCTCTCGAATGGCTGGGACTACAGGTGCACACCACCATGCTTGGTTAATTTTTCTTTTCTTTTTTTTTTTTTTTTTGTAGAGACCAAGTCTCACTATGTTGCCTAGGCTGGTCTCACTATGTTGCCTAGGCTGGTCTCAAACTCCTGGGCTCAAGTAGTCCTCCCACCTCAGCCTCCCAAAGTGCTGGGATTACAGGTATGAGCTATTGCGCCTGGCCTGGAATCAACTTATTTCAAACTCATGTTAATATTGATATTTTGACCTCCTGTGAATCACTAATGTTTTATTTTGCAGCTTCTTTGCCTCTCTCAGCCTTCATATAATTGCTCTGGATTAGGCTTTGGCTTGAGGGAATATTGTGGCTGGTTTGATCTTCTATCTAGACCACTAAAACTGATATGGAGTCAGTAATAAGGCTGTTTCACTTTCTTATCATCCATGTGCTTGCTGGAGTAGCACTTATAATTTTCTTCAGGAACTTTTTTTGCATTCACGGCTTGGTTGTTTGGCACATGAGGGGTCTAGCTTTCAGTCAGTTTTGGTTTTCAACATGCCCTCCTCAACTAAGCTTAATCATTTCTAACCTTTGATTTAAAGTGAGATGTACAACTCTTCCTTTCACTTGAACACTTAGAGGCCATTGTAGGGTTATTAATTGGCCTAATTTCAATGTTGCTCTGTCTCAGGGAATAGGGAGGCCTGAGGAGAGGGAGAGAGGTAGGGGACCATGATTGAAGCAGTCAGAACACACAATTTTTATTGCCATCTTAGATTGGCACAGTTTGTGGTGCCCCAAAGCAACTACAATAGTAATGTCAAAGGTCACTGATCACAGAACACCATAACAGATATAATAGTAATAAAAAAGTTTGAACTATTGTGAGAATTACTAAAATGTGACATAGACAGGCAGTGAGCATATGCTGCAGGAAAAATGGAGCCAAGACTTGCTTGATGCAGGGTTGTCATAATAAATGGAAATGCATTAGAATGAGATATGCCTGTGTATACTAGAAGTAAGATGATTTTAGAATCATGCTTCCAGGCCGGGCTCGGTGGCTTAACCTGTAATCCCAGCACTTTGGGAGGCTGAGGCAAGTAGATTGCCTGAACCCGTGGATTCAAGGCCAGCCCAGGCAGCTTGGCGAGACCTCGTCTTTACAATAAATAAAAAATTAGCCAGGTGTGGTAGTACATGCCTGTAGTTCTGGCTACTTGGAAGACTGAAGCAGAAGGATCACCAGAGCCCTGCAGATTGACACTGGAGTGTGAGTGTGCCACTGCACTCCAGCCTAGGTGACAGAGACTCCAACTCAGGAAAAAAAAAAAAAAAGAATCATGCTTCCATCATTTATTATTAAAATTTTCAGACATATAAGTTGAAAGAATAGTACAATGAACACCAGTATATCTACCACCAAGATTCAATAAATGTGACCATCTTGCCGTATTTGCCTTATCTATGAGTGTTATGTTTTTTGATAAACCATTTGAAAGTTGTAGATATCTTGACACTTCTTTAAATATCTCAGCATACATCTTCTAAGCCTAAGGACAGTTTTCTACATACCCATAATACTGTAAGCTCAGATAAGAAAATTAACAGAACTTTGCCAGTCTTCACTGATATCATTTAATTCATAGTCCAGTGCTTCCTGGAGTGTGGTCTGTAGATTACTTGCTGGTTCACAGGGAGACAAGGAACTTTCACCAGAGTTTTTATCAGAGTATCACATCCTTCATCAAGAAAGTCTTGTTACAAAAACATGGCAGCTGAATTAAAGTGTGTTAATTACGTGCTTCATTTATAACTGTGAACTGGCAGGGTAACACTGCTCTATATTCAGCTACTTCAACTGTCCCCAAAATGTCTTTTTTGGCCAATTCACACATTACATTTGGTGGTTCTGTCTCTTTAGTCTCTTTTAATCTAGAAGTCTCCCCACTTTTTTTTTCATGGCACTGACTTTTGGAGACCAGTTGCACCCCATATTATGGATTTTTCTGTTTGTAGGTGACCAACTGTCCTGGTTTGCCCAGGACTCTCCTGGTTTTAGCACTGATCCTACATCCTGGGAAGCCCCTCGGTCCCGGTAGACCAGGATGGCTTGTTTCATCATGGTGGTGTTTAATTCCTCTGGCTCCTGAATTTCTCAAAGTTAAGTCTAGTGGCTTAATTAGATTCAGATGAAAACATTTGTGACAAGAATACTTCTTAAGTGATGGTGTGTATTCATGTCACATCCATCGGAGGCGCATAATGTCATTTGCCCGTTCTTAGTAAAGGTGATGGTTAGGTTGATGGCCCTTAGAATTCTCCATTTAACTTTCTCTTTGTTATTAATGAGAAATCTGTGGGGTGTTACTTTGGTGCCATATGACTATCCTGTTTCCCAACAGCTCCCCCCTTCAAAGATTTTGGCATCTATCTATTACTGTTTCCTGACTAACTTATTTTTGTAATTTTTAAAATTTATTTTCTGACTCAGTAATTTAATTGGGGATTGCGAAATGGTGATTTCCTAAATCTATCAATTAGTCTCTGTTTATTAGCTGGCATTCTGTGAAAATGAGCTTTTCCTCATCTATAGAGTATGAACTAGAGTTCCTCCAGAAAGGCAGAATAAATGTCTAATTCTTTTCCCTTAAATACCGATGTTTAGAGCATGATGTTAATATGATAGTTACTTGGAGAGTGGCAAAGTTTTTTGTTTTTTTTTAATGATCACTTGATTCAATGTTTTTCTAATTTGAATTTAATGTTTTAGGTTCAGATCAATCATTTTCTTTTTGATGTTCAAATTTTCTCCAGCTTGGCCAGTAGGAAGAAATCCCTTCAGGCTGGCTGCTGTGTCATTTAGACATGCCTCCATTAGCCTTTGAGCACTTTATTAGGTTCTGGCACAAGATTCTCAGCCTCACTGTACATTTTCCCTGCCTCATTCATGGAATCAGCCATTTCCAATGAGCTCTGGTTCCTTTCAATGGAGAGTGGCATTTAGAAGCCAAGATCTGCATGCCAGGTGTTAGAAGCAAAATCTAATAATACTGTAGTCCAGTCTGTGAACTGTAATACATTAGTATTGCAACCAACTGTCCTGATTTTCTTGGGATATGGGACTTTCAATGCTAAAACTGGGAGCATATTAGGCAAATGGGGACAAATGGTCAACCTAAATTGGTCACATTGTTAATACATAGTAAAGGTTAAGAAAGAACAGTGAAAATTGATGTATTGAGTAACAGTGCACACCAAGTTGCAGTACCAGTGGTAACTAAAATAGCTATAAATTCCCGGGAGATTTAAGGGTTTTTACTAAATGATCTAGTTGTAAAATATCTAGGTCTATGGCAGTTGATTACACATTAGTACCATCTGGAGAGCGATCTTAAAAGAGTGATGCTTGAGCCCCAGACTTTCCAGTTTAATTGGTTTAGGGAGGGAGGGGCTCATTCTTATGAAAATACTTCCCCTCCACCCATACCCCCCCCCACCCGCAGTGACTCTACTGTGCAGGCAAAGTTGCAAACCAGTGGTATAGATGGGGCTTTACTTGTCAAATTGTAGTTCCTGAACCAGCAGTTTGGGCATCACCTGGGAACTTGGTAGAAATGCAAACTTTCAGACTCTACTTCAACTGAATGAGAAACACAGGATGGGGCCTGGCAGTCTGTAATAACATGGCCTGCAGGCTATTCTGATGCACACTCAAGTTTGAGAACCACTGGTTTAGAGCAACTGTTCTTGGCCTTCGCTGCATATTAGAATCACCTGGGGATCTTTTACAACAGGTTCCTGGGCATCATCCCTTCAGAGATTCTAATTTAATTTGTTTTGGGTGTGGCCCTGGTATTTACATTTTTTTTCTTTATTTCAATAGCTTTAGGGGGTACAAATAGGTTTGGTTACATGGCTGCATTGTATAGTGGTGAAGAATTCTGGGTCTTTAGTGTACCCACCACTCCCACCTATGCATATTGTACTTGATAGGTGATTTTTGAAAGCTCTCCAGATGACCCTAATGTGTAGCCAAGGATGAGATTCACTGTCTAGGTTTTTCGTCTCCAAGTTCAGTGTTAGGCATAATGAGTAACAGTGCACACCAAGTTGCAGATAAAACCTAACTACAATAGTTGTATAATACATAGGTCAAATAACTTGCTTTTCTGCTTCCTCTTTGTCTAGACCTAGTCAGGCACTCTGAGTACTTGTTTGCAGTTTTTTGCAAAGGTTCTCATCCCTTTAAAGCATTTCCTTTTCCATTCCTTCTACAATTATTTTGGTGGATGTGATAGAAAGTGAGGCTTAGATATAATTAGTTGCTAGTAATCCTAACCAAGCCATAAAATTATCCCTTATTCATTCGAGATAGTAGTGAACTCATTTTAATATAAACATAAAACAATTATGTTAAGTGTTTGTTCTCAACTTGCTTCCTAGCTGTCGTCTAGAACTAGCTTCTCATTAGGCTCATCCTAGGAGTGTACTCCTCACAAAGGAGTGCGGAGTTTGTCATTGCCCTTTCGGGTTTGGTGTTTCACCTACTGCAGTGGTTTCCAATCTTGGCTACACGTTGGAATCACCTGGGGGAGCTTTTAAAAACCTCCTTCTGGCCGGGCTCGGTGGCTCAGCCTGTAATCCTAGCACTTTGGGAGGCTGAGGCGAGTGGATTGCCTGAGTCTGCAGGTGCGAGACCCACCTGGACAACTTGGCGCGACCTCGTCTCTACAATAAATCAGAAATTAGCCAGGCGTGGTAGTGCATACCTGTAGTTCCAGCTACTTGGAAGGCTGAGGCGGAAGGATTGCCGGAGCCCAGCAGGTCAAGACTGTGGAGGCCGGGAGCATGCCACTGCACTCCAGTCTGGGCGACAGAGTGAGACTCCAGCTCAAAAACAAAACAAAGAAAAACCTCCTTCTAAGACCAAGGCAGATTTGGTTAAAAATAAAATAAATTAAATTTAAAAACCTCCTAGTTCCTGAGGCTTAAGTCTTACCCCCAGATATTCTGATTTAATTGGTCTGGGGGTGGCCTAAGCATCTTTGGATTTTTAAAAGATCCCCAAGGTGATTCTAATGTGCAGTCAGTGTTGTGATTAAGGCTGTGGTTCCCAAGCTTGTTTGTACATTAAAATCCTTCAGGGATCTTTACAAACTCCAAAGCCCAGGGTGTGCCCAGATCAATTAAGTCATCACAATCTCTGGGAGTGGGACACAGGTGATGGTAATATCGAAATTTCCCCATTGATTCCAATGTGCAGCCATTCTTGAGAACCACAGTATTAGAGTATTTGATAATGCCACTTGATTGTTTGGAGGCTGGAAAAGAGGAGAGAATGATTGTTGTTTGTTGAGATTTAAGTTTTCTATCCCTTTACCTTCAAAATCACATTGCAAATTTATAACTTACAGGGTCATCATTGTCATTTTTCTAAGGAATATACTTTAAAATGGCATGCCCATAGAGTGCAGTCATGAACCAGTTGAAGCTACTTTAGTGCTCACCAGTTAATGTAAGCACAAAAGGACAGTTGAAATGGAATATAACTTATGTCCAAGACTTTAAAATGTTTCCATTAGCTGATTCTATTTCATTAATATGTATATTTCCACATTATACTTCTCGTTTCTCCTCAAAGGAGACTAAGTGGGGTGACGATGCCCACATCTGGCTCAGAACCACACAATCGAGGAACATGTAAATATCCTCAAGTTCATTCATAACTGTTAGAGATCCTCAGGGTACATGGAGGGGGAGGCCTTTGCTCTGAGAAATTAAAAAAGGAATTTAAATACTTCAATGTGTTGGTATTCACTAATTGCATTCACTGATTACCTTACATGTTACCAAGCCAAAGAAAATTGAAGAGAGAGCTACATTATACTTAGCTGTTCAATAGTCAGTCTCTTTCAACTAGACTGAAAGGTTTGAGAGGACAAGGGCTATATCTTGGTCACTGTTGTATTTCTAACACCTAGCACAGTGTCTGAAATGTGAGGGGTGCTCAGGAAGGCAATATAGCATACTGGCCAAGCGGAGCAGCTTTGGAATCAGGCTGACCTGGTTTTAAATTCTGGCTCCATCACTTACATGCTGCGTGACCTTCGGCAAATTATTTAACCTCTCCAACCCTGTGTTCCCTACCCTTCTCCCTGTAAAATAAGAGTAATAATAGTGCTTACCTTATGAGATTGTTGTGGCCTATTTAGCAAAACAATATATATATGTAAAGCACTTTGCAAATTGCCTGGCACAGAGTTAGCATGCATGAAATGAATCATTCTTTTTTTAATTTTTTGAGCGAGGGTCTCACTCTGTCACCCCAGGCTGGATTACAGTGGCACCATCACAGCTCACTGCAGCCTTGAACTCCTGGATTCAAGCCATCCTCCTACCTCGGCCTCCCAAGTAGCTGGAATGACAGGCACACACCACCACACCCAGCTAATTTTTTTTTTTTTTTTTTTTGGTAGAGATGAAGTCTCAAACTTCTGGCCTCAAGCAATCCTTCCGCCGCAGCCTCTCAAAGTTTACAGGAGTGAGCCAATGTGCCTGGTCGAGGGTCGTTCTTAATAGTCTGATTATTTGTTGAATGAATAAATGGATGTCATGACCTGCTTTCCCTTCCCATTCTTGAGGTTAACTAGCAAAAATAACCGAATCGATTTGTTTTCTGTAAGTTTACAATACATAATTTTAGGCAAACAACCAAACACATGTTGGAAAGAGTCCCTTCCCTGTTGGTGTAGGTGCTTCTCAGCATTTATGTTTTAGTCAAATATTACAGCTGCTACTAAAAAGTTTAAAAAAGTTTGGAAAAAGTGAAGCATAGAAAACAGACAAGGAAGGCCATCCCTCTCATTTTGTCACCTTCATAATATTGGTTGCTTTTTAAAAATAACCCACTTGTCAAATCACTTTGTACTACTGTGAGAAGTGCTAATGCAAGATATGTTTTCTGAAAATAACTGTGACAAGGTGTCATGGATTAAGGGCTTTGGTACAGAAGTGAAGGAGTTCCCTTCTGGGTTGAATAGCTCAAGATCATAAATTGCTTAGAACACCTGCTAACTTGCCCTTTCGATCTCCTAAGAGGAAACATTTTTCTAGGGCATTTTTTCTTAAAACAAAGCAAAAAATTAAACTAAACATACTATGAATGCTGTGTGGGATTCTGGATTAGATCCTGAGCCAAACAAAGGACATTAGTGAAAAAACTGGTGGAGTCTAAATAAAGTCTATTGTGTAGTAACTGGTATTGTACTAATGTTTTATTTTTATTTTTTTTGAGTTGGAGTCTCCGTCGCCCAGGCTGGAGTGCAGTGGCATACTCATGGCCACCCCAGCATCGACCTGCTGGGCTCTGGTGGTCCTTCCGCCTCAGCCTTCCAAGTATCCAGAACTACAGGCGCACGCTACCACGCCAGGCTAATTTTTTGATTTATTGTAGAGATGAGGTCTCACCAAGTTGCCCAGGCTGGTCTCAAACCCGTGGGCTCAGGCAATCCACTCGCCTTGGCCTCCCAAAGTGCTGGGATTAGAGGCTGAGCCACCAAGCCCGGCCTGTACTGTTAATGTGATAGTTTTGATCAATGTATCAGAAGAAGGTTAGACATTACCGTTAGGGGTAGTGGGATGAAGGGTGTACATGAACTCTCTGTACTATATTTACAACTCTTCAGTAAATCTAAACTTATTTCAAAGTGCAAGGTTAAAAGAAAGTAAACTTAAAGTCTTTTAAAAAACTAAACATACTGATTGACAGCTAATTCTAGAAAAACCAGGTCTAGGCAGGTGTTAAGGCCAGGGCTCCAGGGAATAATTTTACTCATCCAGATACTCAGGTACATGTTAGATGTTTGACTAACTCTTAAGTATTTACTACCCATGACAAGGTGACAAGAGTGGTAGCATGTAGCAATTCTTTTATTTTAAAAAAATCTTCTAGCAGCCTACCAAAAACAGTATTTTTCTTTCAGTATAAGCTAGTCTAGTTCAAAACATGGCAGCCCAATTTCAAAGAGGTCCAAATGTAAGTTTTCTTAAACTCCCGTCTCTGAGTTGTTTGGTGGGGTTGGAGTTTGGAAGGAACTTCTCATTATAGAGTTAAATCTGAAATGGTAATTGTGTTTGAGTAAGTGCCCTGAACATAAATCGGGGAGAAGGAAGAGGAACAATCCGGACCTTATTTTGGATACATAATAGTTGTATATATTTTGGGGGGAGGGGCACATGTGACAATTTGATACAAACATACAAAGTGTAATGATCAAATTGGGGTGGGATATTTGTCACTTCAAACATTTATCTTTATGCTGAGAATATTCTAAATTTTCTCTTCTAGCTGTTTTGACTATACAATAAATTATTGTTAACCATAGTCACCCTAGATCTAATTCCTTCTATTTAAGTGTATTTTTGTAACCTTAATAGTAAAAAAAAAAATCCTCCCCCTCCCCATTATATCCTTTCCAGTCTCTGGTAACCATAATTCTATGCTCTATCTCCATGAGTTCTTTTTTCAGCTCCCACATATGAGTGAGAACATACAATATTTGTCTTTCTGTCCCTGGCTTATTTCCTTTACCATAATGACCTCCAGTTCCATCCATATTGCTGCAAGTGACAGGGCACCAGCTGCCTTAGCATTCAGTTTTTCTCTAGTCCCTGAATCAAATTATCTGTGGAGTCAACTCCTGTGTCAGCTAAAAGGTCGGTATCTTTGTAACCTAGTGTGATCAGCATGACAATTTTCTATTTTAAAAGGATTATTAAAAATGTGTTGGGGAAAGGGGTGTGGAGTCTAAAAGAACTGTGGCACTCTTCATTCTTTTAAGTTCTTTAGAGACGTACTCTCATATGTATGCTTTACATAGTTAGGATCAGCATGTGTACCTGATCTTCCTATTCTGCTGTTTTCAGTTAACATTATTTCACATTCTGGCTTACACCCGCATAGAATGCATAATTGCCATCTTTAATGGCTGTGTAACATTCCATTGTATCAAATAGCATGCCAGTTCTTAGGATTGGATTCATATTTCTGAGCAGACCTAAAGGCCTGCTGTCTCTTAGCACCAGAGGTCTATTTTAGTTCCTGGAAGTGGCGAATAATATGAGCGTGGGATCGCGTGGGATTCCTGAGTCATCAGTGTACAGCACAGTCTGAGTGCTTTGTTAACATTGTTCTGCCCACCACTTGACAGCAGAGCCACTCCAGTCAGGCTCCTTGGACCTGAACCAGGAAGTTCCTGGGCCCAGGGGTGCTAATACAAGCCCCCGACTCCCATGACCCTGAGCAGATATTACTTATGTGTCCACAAAAGAAACTATCTGCTATTTTCTCTCTAACCCGGGATAACAACACCACCTGTGTTTTCCACCGAGCTTCACATGATAGAAAAGGCAAGGGCAGTAGGAAGATAGATTATTACAGCTAAAGGAATAAGGCACAGGTCAGGGGTGCCATTGGTTATAGTTCTTCTAGGTGCACCTATGGAAATGAAGTGGGATGAGGGGATGATTTCCAGTCCTGGAAAGTTAGATGACAGCTCTCATTCTCTGCACCCCTTGCCATCAGAAAGTTTTGGACTTCCAATAAAGGGTTTACAGAGCTGAGTAACAAATCAGTGAGTCTAGGCTTGATCCCTATCCTAGCCATGGCCAATGGCATCTTATGGTTAAGAATACCAGTTGGCAGGATTCTCCTGAGAAGAGTGATGTGTTCAGTGTACTTGATTATTATGTCTTGCTAGTAACAACTGTCTTGACAAGTGATTTGAAAAGGATACTGGGAATGATATTCAAAGCACAACTGGTATGGCCCAAGCACTCAACACTCGAATCTCTGGGGAATTTACAGCTAAATTAGCAACTACTGGTTTCCATGCTACTTTGAATTATCAGTGTTCTTTCTTAACCTTTGCTGTGTGTTCACTGTATGTATGCCATGTCCTACTGACCATAGACTGCTTAGCATCCCTGCTGACAGGGTACTAATGGCAGGTAGGCACAAGTGAATAAAGAGTGGGGACGGAAGTGCAGGAATTGAAAACCATTCAGAGCAGAGGGACCACTCTATCTATTCATAGTGAATTCTCTACTCAGAGAGCCCAGGTCTGTCTTGAAAGAGAAATACCCAGAGTCATGTGGAGATTGTTGAATGATGGCCCAGGTTCATTCATATGCTAGATGTGCCTCTAACAGGAGCTACATTCTAAAAGTCCCAGAAAGAGGCCAAGCCATTGACAACTAAAGAAAAGAAACCTCAAGGCAACCACATGCCTTTAAGAAAATTTGCCCTTCAGGCTCAAGAAACTCCTTATCTTGGTCCCTGGGATGTCACACTGAGATACAGATTAGTAAAACCTCTTTGGCAAATTTAGGATTCTCAAAGCCACAGATAAGGGAAGCAATAGTTGTAATTACCCTAGATTCTCTATACTCTTTGTATTTAGAATCTAAGACATCTCTATTTGGGTTGTTCTCTACAGAAAAGGGGATACCCTCCCAGAAGTGGGGATATAGCTTTCCAATGATCTGGTCAAGCTCCTTCCCTAAATTGTAATAATAGTAGCTAACATTTAATGAGCTACTTAGGATATACAGACACTATGCTAAACATTTTTGTACAGATCATCCCCTTTAAACTTCACAGCAGGCCTATGAGGTAGGTACTGTTACTCTCGTCTTCACTGGGGAAAATTGCCAGATCGCCCAGCTTGATAAGGGGTTCGGGAAGTACATTAAGAACCTGTAGCAACAAAATTATGATTCACTCAAAAAAAGATTTTTTTTCCCTTTAAGTATACTGACTGTATAGGAGATGGAGGGTATTCTTAAAAATAACTTTTTGTAATTGATTCTATATAGGAAGATTTGGTTGACACCTGGGAACACATACATTGCACAATGGGAAGTGCAACATTATACTGAAATTCAGTTTTGTTAGAGGTTGCCTAATCTAAATTCTCCACCCAGCTCACATTCATGGGGTGAAAGGAGGGACCCCAGGAAAGTTAGAATAGACTTAGCTTCAGCACAGCCATTTTGCCCTAGTATAGCCATTTTGCTTAAGTTTTACCATTGCCACGCTTTGCCAAGCAGCTTGCATGGCTTCCATGTCCCTCTTACTTTATAATCATTAATAAGAAAAATTACCTTTCCCGAAACTGGTTGCCAGAACCGGTTTCCCTGGGTCAGGTCTTAGAAATCAGCAATTATTCAAACCCCCTTCAACATGTCCAGTCCTCCTAACAATCTTTCTTCCAGGCATTTGTATCAATATGTTAATAGCTGTCCATAACAACCTCCAGCCCACCACTGGGAGGCATCTGTATTGATACATTATTATCACCCAACCATGACCAACCTCCAGCCTTCCACCCAAGGTCCTGAGATGCTGATGCCTGGCATGTCAAGATCCAAGACTTATGTGACTGTTTTCAATATCAAGAACATAGCCCTAGACATTCCTTTTGGCCCAAACCCTTCTGGACCCAAACCCTCCTTGTCCCAAGGGCTTTAAATATGCCTAGTCCTCAGCCCTTTGGAGCCACACTCACCTGAGTGCCAGCCCCCTTTCCGTCTGTGAAAGGTGAGTAATAAACTTTACTTCTTTATACTTCCTTCTTTGTTGCAATCTTGTATTATTCCTGTGGTATTGGCCCACCTTGCCTCAGTTTACCCTTTCATTGGGTATGCTCTTTTCCCACCCTCTTCCTCTTCCCTATTGGCTGAAAAAGTACTCCTGCCTCATAAATACACATGCCATAAAGAGAAATGTGGCTGGTCCAATTTTCTTAGGAATCATGGTTTGTTGTATTGTAGTCACCTGCCTGATAAAACTCTTCCTCAGCAGGGATATTTGCTGCATCCCCAAGTAAGAATGATTGTCAGCAGAATTCTCCAGTGACATTTATTGAGCAAATTAGAAGAAAATAGATGGGATAAGTTGCCATTATAAGCGATTAGCTGTACCATCTTGGGCAAGTTAACCTCTATGTACCCTGAGTTCTTCCTCCAAATAACGGAGGTTGGACTAGAGGCTCTGTAAGGTTCCTTCCAGCCCCATAACTAATAAGCTGAGCCTCAGTCAGAATCCTGTCAAAGACCTGTAAGGTCCTTAGGGTGGTCCCCTTGAAGATAAGAGCAAATGATACAGCCTTAGACAGTGTCAGACCTTCCATATGGAGTTGTAAGACACCTTTCTGTGCAAGGTCTACATTCCTCAGAAACAATTAGGGGTTTATATTGCTTGGTGAGACAGTATAGGGTAGAGCTAAGAGTATGGATTATGGAGGTGGACCTTAGTTGGAAAACCAGCTCTGCCACCTCATAGTGGATTCCCTGGGACAAATTATTTAATCTCTCTGAACATCAATTTCTGCCTTGGTAGGATGGTGATAATAGAATCAAATTCAAATGCTTGTGAGGATGAAAGGCAATAATATATGTAAAGCACTTAGCCCAGCACCTGGCAAAATGGAAGGTGTTTGCTACCATTATTGGTTTGCTTATTGATATTAACATAATTCTCCTGACATGGGTATACGCTTCAGCATTTTTTCCTAGATATAGCTTTCTCTTTCTGGATTGAGTTTGAGAAAAACATAAGTGGATCTTTCTGGCTTTAGTAGCTCTAGAGTCAAAAAGATCTGGATTCAATTCCCTGCTCTGCTTTTTTTTCTCACCCAAAGTTTAATTTAATTTGTTTATTGCTATAGAATGATGTCTATATTTTGGGGGTACTTGTGATAATTTAATACATTCATATGATTTGTAAAGATCGAATCAGTGTAATTGGGATATTCATCACCTTAAATATTTGTCTTTATGCTAGAAGCATTGGAATTATTCTCTTCTAGATATCTTAAAATCCGCAATAGATTATTGTAAACTATACTCACTCTACCGATCTGTCAAACACTAGTTCTTATTTCTTCTATCAAACTGTATTTTTTGCATTCATTAACCAACTTCTCTACGTACCCCCCTCCCTCCTCTCCTTTCCAGTATCTGGTAGTTACCGATCTACACTCTATTTTCACGAGATCTACTTTTTTAGCTCCCACATATGAGTGACAACATCTTGCTCTGCTTTTTACAGGCTGTAAGACCTTGGACAAGTTATTTGATTTATCCGCCCCTTAGTTTCCTCACCTGTAAAATGCAGTCAGGTGTAGTGCCTATCCCTAAGGGTTGCTGTGAATAAGATAATACATGCGAAAAACTTAGCACTGTGGCTATGGTACTCATGAAAGTAATACAGACGAGCTATCCCTAATCCAAAAATACAAAATCTGAAATGCTCCAAAATTCAAAGCTTTTTGAGCATTGACATGATGAGCAAAGGAAATGCTCACTGAAACATTTTGGATTTTCAGATTAAGGATGCTCAACCAATAGTATATATAATGCACATATGCTAAAATCCGAAATCTGAAACACTTCTGGTCCCACATATTTCAGATAAGGGATACTCAACCTGTAGTAGTAGTAGTAGTAGTAGTAAATAACTACCACTACTACCACTACCACCCTTGGGATAGACGGTTGAATGCATTCAAGCTCCTACATTTTTTGCATACTTAACCAAAGTGTAAGGAGAAGCAGCAGTTGCTGTTCCTGAAGAGACAGCAAAGCAATTATTCCTTGGCTTCAGAGACAGTGGCTGGGACATTAAAACCAAGTTGTTTATGGAGATGTGACTGAAAATGGTTCAGTAGAGCATAATTCTCAGCAAAGAAGTACTATTTATTTTTGCTAGTCCCTTTACACCCAAGAACCTTAAAGAAAAAAACCATGTGTTTCTAAATCAACCCTGTACTTCTAAGGCTCAATTTTGGTTGGTTACACACAACCTATTGTCTGCAGGCTTCCTTGGGAGTATCTGGGTACAAGGATGTAAAGTCTCTGTCCTTTTCCAAGGTCTTCAAATGGATAGCACCTAGCTATTCTTGAGCCTCTTGGTGAGTATAGGATTACTTTGATGGCTAGACTGTATGTATACAGGAAAAATGGGGGTTCTCAGGGATATGGTGTTAGAATAGGTGGAATTGTAGGGGGACTGCAGAGGTATTATCAAACAGAAATTTAAAAACTGAGTAGTCCTGATGGTTTTGCAGATGAGCCCATTTGCTGAGGGAGGAATACTAGATGTTTCTTTTGATTTCCTTTCATTTTTCTTTTTAATAGTCTGTTATAAGGAAAAAGAGAAAATAAGTGACCAGTCATTGCAAGCAAAGCCAGATGCCAGGTTTTCTGTCCTTCCCAGACCACTTCAGGATAGGAGAATGTTGGCCAGTTCCCAAGGGGCTGTGGACTGCACTCACGAGGCACCCACCCTCTGCCTCAGCTTCATACTTTCTCTTGCTCTCTCCCCTCTGCCCTTCATTTAAGGAATACTAACCATGGGAGCCAAAGGCTTCTTCACAGGGATTTTCTAGTAATATCTCCTCTGTGTCCCAAGGATTCATTCTCTTTTTGACCCTGTATTCTGAGGTTATAGAAATAAAAATAGATTCAGTTTTGGACAAAGATTTAGGATAGTTGCTGACATCTAGAAAAACAATTAATTTTTTTCTTCTACTAGTTTCCTTCTACTCAACTTTCATCCTCACCCTTTGTCCCCCAGAGCAGTGCCTATCTCCTCCTTAGTGGCCTTGACCAAGTCTAGGCCCCTCCATGTAGGTATAACAGTCCAAAACTCCAAGGTAGCCTGAAGGGCCAGATCCCTTTCAGAGCTCAGGTGACATTATAATATTGACAGATGACAATATTGGAGACTGACGTCCCAAAGAGCACTGAGAAGGAATAACTAGTAACTACAGTAGGATTTCAAGCCCTCACAGCTTTTTAGGAAAATGTATTTGTTATATTGGCAGAAATGATATTCTGCTTATTATAAAAAAGAAAACTTCCAGTAAAACAAAAAAATTCAAAAGAAAGTCACCTAGGCCTTTTAATTTTCAAAATTACCCAGTATCTTTTGGTGATATCCCTCCAGGAATCTCTATGTATGTATACATATCATGCTGTACTCTAACTTGCTATTTTCACTAACAAAATGATGTGTTGTGGAAAACTTTCCATGTAATAAATATAAAACAACATTAGCCTTTTGAATGTCTGCATAGCATTCCACTGTGTAAATGCATCCTAATTTATTTAGCCATTCCCCATTTTTAGACATGTAGGTTTTCCACTTCTAGCTGTTGTACACAATTCTTGTGCATACTTTTTGTGGGTACTTGTGTAATTATCTTTGGATACAGCTCAAGAAATGAGATTACTGACTCAAGGATATTCATATGTTTAACGTTTATATATATAAGATAGACAGCCAAACCACCCTCCATAAAGGCTGTACTAATTTGTATTTCCACCACTGGAAATCATAACCTTTAAGATAACCTTATAGCCATCTAACAATCTTGTGTCAACCAGTGCTGGAGCAGCATGCTAGGCTACCAGAAGGTGGTCCTCAAGCACTCTCCCTGTACTTCTTCCACTTCTCTTCTTCTCCTAACCACTAACCATAGTGTGAGAAAATAATGTCAGGTTCAAAATTGGAATGCTATTATAGAAATTGTGAGGGGAGGCCTATCTATATTTGACTTTCTAATCACAGAACCAGAATTACCTTCAGAAAGAGTGTCATCACCATATGGAGTTTGATTCTGTAATTCATCACTTTGATTGTAGTGAAGCTCAGTAGTATTCCGAGCTCCATTTCCCTCAGAACATTCATCTTTCTCCATGGGTTCATCTAAAGCAAATGTTACTGATTTATTCTTTTTAGGCCTTAAACCTTCTTTCTGTACAGCAAGAAGATGGAGTGGGAGAGGAAAAATCAGTTGGTATCCAAGAGTTCAGAGATTAGTCCCTGGATATAACATTTAAAGAGCCATTTACTTGTAGGATTGACTTTAGGGGCCTAGCTTCCATTGAGTGTTGTCCTACATGTTGTTTCTCTTTAGATGTTCTTGCCATGGTAGAGAAGCTGGGGAAGTTGGAAAGGACAAAGCAATGGTCAAAACAGTCACACCTCAATCTTCTTTATCTAATGCAGCTACTACTGCATCCCTGCCATATCCCTTTGGGCAACGACAGTGACAACAGAGCAGGAGGACACTTAGGCCTTGTGTTTCTCAAAACCCTGATCACCTCCTGTTTTCTTTTTCTTTCTTTTTCCTTTTTTCAACATTTCTGTTCTCTCCCATCATTCCTCATTATCAGAGGATCAGAGAGCTTGGGGCTGAGAATGTGGAACAGCTTCACAACATTCATCCACAGAAGAATGCCAGCAGGTTCCTTAAAGGGCTCACATTTCTTTTCTCCTCCACATGGCAAATCAGAGAATAGAAACCTTGTTTTAAAGAAGCTATGATGCTCATAGGCTGGCTTTACCTTTATGGAAGCTCATTCCACTCATATGACCATTCAAATTATGCCAGGGATGGGGCATACCTAATATTGAAATTTTGGTGGGCATTGCCCTAGCCCCATTTTGGCTAACTGATGTTGAGAGACTTGCTCAGTGCCACCCAGGATCCAAGCACCTCCCAGAACTCCCTGCTCATGTGGAAGATTGACTCCTGCTTCTGTTCTTATCAGTAAATTTAACACAGGCATTTCAGTACCAGTCTGATGAGTATCTTTCTCTAGAGCCTCTGGTATTCTTGGAGGTTGAGATGTTTGAGGTAAGTTGCTGTTGGCGAGTATACACTTCTTCGTGTTCATCCTCAATGGCAGCTAATAGCCAGTGCAGTCCATCAATTAGGGGCTGATGGTTCTTCCTCTCGAGGTTTTTGATGGCTGAACATGGCTCCTGTGACAAAAAAGAGAAGAGAAGGCTTCAACCCTGAAGCCTGGGACTCTTGGGGCCCACAAGCCCAATCGCTGCCATCCAAAGAGCAGAAGTACACATAAGCTCTGCTGTGCCTAGAGAGGCTCTGAGACTTCCTTGAAGACACTCAGCATTCACATCTGAGGAAGTAAATGAAAGTCATCAAAGCTGAGGTCCTTTTGTGGTATCTTGAGTGTGTGACCTTGAGCAAGTCACTTAGAGTCTCTGAGACTTAGCTTTTTTAGTCATAAAATGAGGATATTAAAACATACTAGGTTCTTTTTTAGAAAAAAAAAATCGCTGGTTTAAAACCAACAGTGACACCTAGTGAGTACATGTCCACAGGCCATAACAGGGTAGAAGAGATATCGAGCAACCTAATGAGTAGCAAAAGGACTGTGTTGCTTTGTGAGGTGGTGTGGTAGCATTTTTGCAGATTTTTTGCTGGGTTTGATATGATGATCTAGAAAAGCTGATTTTTTGCTCCCTTGTAGAAGGCAGTTATGACCAGGCTGCATTGACAAAGCAGGTAGAGGGTACCATCAGAGGCTTTTCACCTAAATATTACATACTCAATAGTGCCCTGCTTCTAAGGCTCTGAATACAGGCTTAGAGTAAACTTGTCCTGCTGGAATTTGCTGTGCGGAACCATAAGCTTCACATTTTGTTAACATCAGCTAGGCCAGTAGGAATGGACCCAGGATCTTGTCTCACACTGATAATACCTCAGATGTTGCCCAGCTATGTGAACTACCTATTTACTATTACCGGAGTTTTTTTTATTTCTAAGCAAATGCAAATCTGTGGACTCTCTCCCCGCCAATACCAGAAAACAAAACAAAATGCTTTTGGAAATTGTTTCTAGAATTTTAAAGTAAAAAGTGATGGTACTATCCAAAATTCTTTATTTCAGAACATACACTCAAGATCAAAGCAGCATACCCACTAAGCTAAGATAGACTATTGACTCCAAGGGTTTTGATCAATATCATAACAAACCTTTTCCCTTTGACATCCTCTGAATTTTGTTTAGGGGGAGAGTGTGTGTATGCATGTGTGCATGTGTGTGTGCAGTGTCTAGTATCAGTGCCTGCCTGAGTTAGGAAAATTACGTTCCTGGTTCTGTATTGAGGAGAAGGATGTATAAAGCAACAAGAAATATTAGCCCTCACTTTGTTTTAAATTACAGACTAATGTTAATTGTTCTCAGAACTGGATTTTTTCCCTCAAAATTAAAACAATTTTTCTTTTGGATTTAATGAAGTATTGCTAGCTGCAGCCAGTTTGGCATGGTGAGAGAGATGTCAGACTGGTAAATGGTGTGCAGCCTGATTTAAAACCAAACCCTGAACACTTTAAAGAACAATAAAACATATTTTACATGCTGGAAAATATCCAACTTTACAGACCTATTTTGAAGGCAGAATGTGATATTTGTTACCACCATCAAGTCAGAAATCCTCACTGCCAATATTGTCCAGCAGGAAGAGATTTTTGCCCCATACCCAATATATGGGGCTGATTATAGAATAGGCCAAGGGCTGCACCAGTTGGGCTCTAGAGGAAGAGGGAAGGAAAGGGTTAACACTTACCACTCGGCACAGGCATTTATTCACCAGTCTTTCCAGAAGTAGATATTTGACAATATCACAAGGCAACAGGGCTTTCTTCTTGTCTTGTTTGTTTGCCAGACTAGAACAGGGCATAAGAGAGAGGGAGGAAAAAAGAGAGGATGAGTGAAACTGAAATAGTGGCAAAGGGTAAGAAAAGAAAGGGGAGGAGAACCAATGCTGCTACAACTACTACATATCCAGGAATTAGGTTTAAAGACATACCTAATGAGATGAGTCAGACATTTTTCTAGCCAACTCTCAATGGAGGAATGAATGGCACGAACAATATGAATCCAAGGTAATCCCCAGGGCTCATTTCTCACTTTTCCTACATCATGCCATCAAACTTTAATTAGAATTGCTAACTGGGATATGAACAGATTTGGAGTTTTTACATTCTTTTCTGTACTCTGTTCATGTTCTAGTTGGGGTTGCTAATGAGAAATGAAAATGACAAAAAGGGATTTGTGTGTTGAGAATTGACTAGTCACCTGAATTACTACCATAGAAGAAGTACTAGTTACATAATTCTTGAGCAATCTGCTCAGAGAGGAGGCCATTGGCATCAATTGTATGCAATAGAGGTTGTTCCTTGTCACCATGAGGTCTCAGGCTCAGAGACTGAAACCAGAAAAGATGAGAATTCAGGAAGGCAATCTTTAGGAACTAGAGTCAAGGGGATGGGGGTGGTAAATCCATATATGACTTTCCATTTTCTTTTGATGCTTCCCTTCAAAATGATCTTTGTGCAATTAGGTAACGTGTTTCCCGTGGCAGTGTGTGGTAGAAAGTGGCTCTTGAAAACAGCCCCTAGAGGACTGAGCCAGACTATTTCATTAAGCCTAAGGGAACAAGAGGTCTAGCTGGGTATGACAAAGCAAAGGGACCACCCAGCCCCTCATTTCTATACTTTTTTTTTTTTGAGTCAGAGTCTTACTCTGTCACCCAGGCTGAAGTGCAATGGTGTGCTCACAGCCAACCCAGTGTCGACCCGCTGGGCTCAGGTGGTCCTTCCACCTTAGCCTTCCAAGTAGCTGGAACTACAGGTGTGCACTACTATGCCTGGCTAAATTTTTTTTGATATATTGTAGAGATGAGGTCTCACCAAGTTGCCCAGGCTGATCTCAAACCTTTGGGCTCAGGCAATCCTCTTGCCTTGGCCTCCCAAAGTGCTAGGATTACAGGCTCGAGCCACCGTGCCTTTTTTTTTTTTTTTAAGAGACAAGGTTTTACTCTGTTGCCCAGGCTGGAGTGCAGTGACGTGATCATAGCTCACTGCAGCCTCCACCTCCTGGGCTCAAGAAATCCTCTCATCTCACCCCTTGCCCCCACAAGTAGCTAGGCACGTGCCACCACCTAGGTTATTTAAAAAAATTTTTTTTTAGAGATGGGGGTCTTGTTATGTTGCCCAGGCTGGTCTTGAACTATTGGCCTCAAGCAGTCCTCCTACCTCAGTCTCCTAAATCCTGAGATTACAGGCATAAGCCTCTGTGCCTGGCCTGTTTCTATGCTTTTCGTAAGGTATAAATTGGGAAGTACACAAAGGCAGAATCTTACAGTAAGATGGGTTTTCCTGCCACTCTTTTATCAGACAGCAGACGTGTTAAGATGATCCTTGCTTCCTGCATGCGCCCTAAGTCGCTGGAATCCAGGACAAAAACAAACCCATGTGCCTGTGCATAATAGTTTTGCCAAGTTTCTTGGCCCTTCAGGTCTCCCTTCAGGTCGTAGATGGTAACTTCATACTCTTCTAATAGGAGTGTAGTCAGTTCCGATTTCATACAATCATTTATCTTACTGGGAAGCACTATACATAGTGAGAGAGAGAGAAGCATCCACAAAACAGGGAAATATAGTTAGATCAAAGAATTTGTTGACCCTTGACTAGAGCCTATTTTAGAAATCCTACTGAAGCATCCTGCCACCATACCCATACTCACAGATTTATCTTCCTAAACCGTCTCCCTGCCCATGCTATCCTCTTCTGACTTTTAACCTTCAGTGAGTACCCACTGCTTCCAGATAGAACACAGATTCCTTCTCCTCCTAACCTGCCAGACCTATCTCCTAGCACTGTAACCTGACTGGTGGCCACACTGTGCCTGGTATATACCAAGTCTGTTCCTCCCTCTGCTCCTTTGCTCCCACTCTTCTCATTCTACATGAATGCCATGCTCTTTCTTGCTCTGGGCCTTTACACAAGGTGCCATTCCCTCCGCTTACAATACTCATCTATTCTTTGCTTGGTTAATGCCTATTTTTTAAAATATCAATTTTGATCTTGTTTATTGAAAGTTTTCCCTCATACCACCATCCCCAGTCTGGATAAGGTGCCTTTCTTCTGAGCTTACCATTGTCATGGCACATATTACAGTGTTATAAATTCTATGGTTTAGTTATCTGGGTTATAAACTGCAGCAGGATGGGAACCCTTTCAATTTTATTATTCATTATATTCATGTTGCTGAGTACAGCAGCTGGCACACAGTTAGTCAATAAATATTTGTTGAATGAATCTGATGAATGAATGAATGAATGTACGAACAGGAGGTCTGTCTCTCCAACCTTTTCTTCAAGGACCATCTGAAGTTTAACTTTCTTTAGGAAGACTTCTCTGGCTTTCTCTCTGTGTCTCTATGCTTTTTCTCTTCGAACACATGGTCACATGCTCCTTCACCTCTTTTCTGTGCTTGCCTTGACTACCCAACTAAAATATAAGCTATTAGGAGTGGGGTCTCTGCATTACCTTATACATAGTAGGTGTTCATTAAATGTTTATGGTGGCTGTTATTATGATAAGGGTATGAAGTAATCTCCCACATCTCTCTCCCACAAAACCACGGTAAACTAAGACACATTTTCCCTTTAAAAGCTGTGGCCAGAACATAAAATCCCATAGGGAATTTCATACCTCATTCAGCTCCCATGGAAATGCAGTTCAAAACAATAGCCTTTACACACATTCTAGTCTATTGGTCTGACTGTTCAGAACTAGTTCTCTGCCCACATTAGTAGCAAAATGATTTTATAGATTCTCTATACTCATACCTGGGAGTGCTAAGATAAGAATCAGTAACTTCTTATTTGCAGTCTCAGATCTGCCTGTGACATTTTTCACAGGATTGCCAAAATGAGTCATTAAGCTTAGAAGTTAGTAATATGCTCTCAGATCTTTGGAAATGTATGATTATACACACATTTTTGAGTATACATATATATGTGTGCATATGTATATAATACTATCATTACATCTTAATGTGATTTTTATAACAGTTCTTCTGGTTTCATGTTAGTCAATGATCTTTTTAATTATAGCTTTAAGATAACATATAATTTGCAGTCACAACTTTGATGTCACATTTGCTATGTCTGTATTAGACTACTTAAAAAATAAGAAGTGAATAGGTTACAATTCTATAGGTAATCTTAAAATTTTGTTTCTTGCATTGAGACAAACTTTGTATTTTCCTTGTCAGAGAAAAGAACATTTTCCCTGGCTTTTCTTTTTTATTTGAAATTATCAGTTTCTTCAATAATGCTGTCTATTGGTAAACCATAGATGTCACAAGCAGTTGTTCCCTGACAATTTACATTTCTCTAGTTCTCTGTTTTCTAAATACCCTGAGGGCAGGTACTGAGCCTAATTTGTCTTTATATATCTCCCTAATGGAGAGTGTTTCCTAAAACATGGTCCGGAGACCATATAATTCAAGTTACATGAGAGTGACTGTTAAGGCCTACCCTAGACTAAATGAATCAAAATCTTTAGGTTTGGGACCCAAGCATTTGCATATTTAATGAACTCCCTATAGTTAAGAAAATCCCCAGATTATTATTCTGCACATTAAAGCTTGAGTACCACTGCCCTAGAAATCCATGAAACTCATGCCTCTCAGCATCATCTGGTGAGCTTGGTAGGATATAAATTCCATGAACCCTCCCCAGACCAAAGTATTTGGACTTCCAGGTCACCCCATCAGTAGGTTTGAAAGCTCCCCAGGTGATCCTGGTCATTGAGTGTCAGTATTCACTGTTCTCCATGATCACCTGTGGAGCTTTCAAAACCTATGACGCTAGGCCTCATTCTCTAAGGATCTGATTTCATAGATCTGGGGTGGGGCTCAAGTGTCATGCTTTAAAAAAAATGCTCCCCAGCTGATTGAAATGTATAGCCAGGTTTGAGGAGTAGTGGTCTAAATATCCTTATTTAGGGTACCTGCTTGTGCTCACACTTGGGTTTCTTGCCCCACTTTGCCATGCCAGACAAAAACAGAGTGAATGGTGTCATGAATAATAATGGCTTGTGTTCCGAAATATTTTATAGCTGGCATCTTCAAATGTCCATGCAAGTTACTACTTGTAGATTGAAATTTCCTTCCTAGGCAATTATCTGTTCTTGGCAATCATCTTAAAAACATTTACAGGAGCTGGGGAGGTGAGTTAATTTGATTTTAGGTATAGAGCAACCTACTAGATTGAAACTGGTGGTCCTGCATGGACAGAGGTGGCCTGAAACATTCTTCAGAATGTGACATTAGTGCCCATTAGAAACTTCTCTGTTGAATGTAGTCACAACCACAAACCAATACATTTATCAGTCAAACCCAAGGTAGTCACTGAACACAAGGCAAATTATGCAGTAACAACATAGAGTCCAAGCACTGTCCTCTAGGAATTAAAATGGAAAGCAGACACTATTTTTACAGATAAAATAGCATACGGTTAATTCCAGGTGAGTACTTCCCAAAGCTGGCTGACAATCAGAAACCCCTGGTGACTTCTTAAAATATATATTTCTAGGCCCCACCCAGACTGAATTAGAATCCAGGGCTGAACCTGAGTTTGGACTCTAGAAAATTATCTCCACTTTTATCAGTAATCTTGTGACTTATCCTGGCTCCTTGGTTTTTCCTGCTGCTGTTTACCTTGTTACTGTGTCTGCCTATCAGAGAATTGGGAGAGACAAGTAGTCGTCTGCTCCTTATAAGGGGGGATACTATGTGGAACCATTGGCTCAAATATGGTGCTTAGAGCTGTTACTGAGGCAGAGGAAGATGTTAGAAAAACAGCAACATGTAGCCTCAAGGGAATGGTGAAGTAGGGGAGAATATTTATTCCACAAATATTTATTGAGTACCCACTGGAAGATGCTAAAAGTACACAGGCTAAAGATACACAGATGAAAAGATCTATTACTTCCCTTCAAGGACTTATAGTATAGGGGACGGACTTGCAATTGTGTGATGTTGTGATAAGTGCATACTGGAAGGATGGAAAATAGAGTGGGAGTCAACAAAGGAGATGCTGGGAGTTAGGGAAGTTGTTAGTTAATGTCAAACTGTGATGTGACTTGAAGTATTTGACTAAGCAGGTGGAAAACAGTGGGGATGAAATGCTAGGTAGTGGGACAGCATGTACTGGAAATATGGCTGTATGAACTAGAATGATGTGATGGCAGAGGAATGGCAAGTCATTTGTTCTGGCTGTGTTAGAGGGCACATGCAGAGAATGTGGGAAATGAAGCTGGAGGAGGAGTCAGGGAACAACTCATGGAGGACTTTGTATGCTGCTAAGGAACTTAAGTTTTATCTTAAGGGCAATGGGGAGGCACTGAATAGTTTTGAGCAGGGAAGTGCCATGATCAGACTTGTACATTAAGTCCTTCCGATAATTATGTGGACTGAATACCGGGGGAACAACTGGAGATGATAAGTCAGATGGCTGTTGCTATAGTTCAAGGAAATTGATGAGGGCTTCAAGTAGGCCAGTGACAGAGGAGTCAGTTAGCCCTTCCCCCATACTTTGCTGAGGCCTGCCAGGTTTTGTAAAACTCAGCCACATCATCATACTCCTTCATTTATTCAATAAACATCAATAGAGCGTATCCTATGCCAGACACAGTGTTGGTCTCTTTGATTGGTTGACTAGCAGTTAGCTAGGTTTCCACAACTAGTATTGTAGCTTCCTGAAATTCTATGTGACTGCTTCTTGAAATGTCAAGATATTAAACTGGAGATCTGGTATTAAACTTGCACATCTCTGCACTGACAACATTTCTCAAGCTTCAACTCTCTATGTTAGCTGTCACTAAGGGTTTCATATTATTAAACTTCTTTATAATCCCATGCTTGTCTCTCTTATCTAGACCAAATTCCACTTTAACTGAGCTCTGAAACTAGAAACCATTTCAAACATTCTATTCTTCATAATTAATGGCAATACTTTACATGTTTTAGCTCATTCGTGCTGACACTATGAAAGGACTTTCAATTAGGATATCTTGTAAAGGGAGCAGGTAACAGACATATAAACAGGCTGATGACAACGGAGGTGGGGTGGGAGAAAGAGAGAGAGTGAGTTTGTATGGGGGTGGGTGTGTATTGAGAGGTGTTTATCCTCAAAAAGAGGGAAACTGAGGGCCATGAAGTAATACTAGGAAGGAAAGATTATTTCATTGGACCCTGTGGTCCATGGGAGACCTATACCAGGATCTAATGTTCTTAGTTCCTTACATCTTTGAAACACCTCCACAAGAACAGTTTTGCCCGAGTTGTCTAAACCAATGATAAGGATGGTCACATTCCTAGAAATGGGGAAAAGAAAAATGAGCCAAAGCCTTTAAAACAGTTAGCATTTAGGCTAAACAAAGAGTTCTACTCATCCTTAGTGTTTGGGACTTTGCCCGCAGTAGCCCCAGTGCATGTACCATTAAAAGACTCGGGCAAGGTGGTATAGGAACCCCTTCCCATATCCTCCAAGGATGCTTTTCTTCCCTGATTCCCTTACTTTGTAGCATTGGTCATCCTTCCTCAACCCTGTCCCCAGTCTTGAAGACACTGCATAATCACTTCCCCTAACAACATATATTATGAAGATTTGTTTCTTGAGGGACTGTGGGCAGATACATGGGAGGAAATGATGGAATAGGTCTAGGGAAATAACTATATTACCTTCGTGTGTCTTTAGTTGTCTTTAGCCGAGACCAGCAGGAGGTCAATGACTGGAACATGATTCAACTTGGTTCTTAATTATTAAGAAAAGAAAGTAAATGAGAAGGCCCATTATTTTTTGTTTTGTTTTGTTTTTGTTTTTGAGTTGGAGTCTCACTCTGTCTCCCAGACTGGAGTGCATTATTAACGCTGAACTTAAGTTGGCTTACTACACAGGTGCTGATAGATAAGAATCCTGGGATTGTTAAAAGTCTGTTACTTCATTCTTTTCAACCTTGTCTATAAATGTCATAGATGGAAGGACTGGTTATCCTCAACTGCAGTGGCAGATTCTGTGCTAATAAGTATCTTCTTACAAAATAGGATGCTTTCTGATTAAAGCAACCCACACAGAAACAGTCAGGTGTGGCCTATCCCTTCAGCCTGTTAGTACTTCCCTGTTAGGAATATATACAGTCAACCTTGGGGAGGGAGTGGGATGATGCCTTAGAGAACAACCAGCTTAGGTTTCCATAAACATCTATTGGGAGACCTGTTCTGCGTACTAGCTGTTTGTTGGGTTTGGTTCTCTTACTGCCTCTGCCTTAAAGATAAGGATGTTGGTGACCCACTATCGTACATTTCATACAATTTTTAGATGTTTAAGGTACTTTAGAGATCATCTAGTCTGATGACTTTTAAACATCAATCTAGGTGTCCCATTCTCAAAGATTCCCAGGGAGCTACATTAGCTTTCCAGGTGATTTCAATGTGCACCCATATTTGGAAGTGATTGTCTAAGTGAAAAGGATAATTTAAGCCGTCACTTCAAGGTTCATTCATGTTGCAGCATATATCAGTACTTCATTCCTTTTTATAGTGAAATTATATTTCATTGTATAAATATACTACATTTTATTTACCAACTCATCACCAGATGGACATTTGGATTGTTTCCACTTTTGGCGCTTATGAATAATGCTGCTATAAACATTTATGTATAAGTTTCTGTGTGGACATATGCTTTCATTTCTCTTCAGTATGTGCCTAGGAATGCAGTTGTTGGGTTGTATGATAAATCTATGTTTAAGCTGTTGAGGAACTGCTAGAATGTTTTTGCAAAGTGGCTATAACATCTTATATTCTCACCAGCAATGCAGGAGGGTTCCAATTTCTCCACATCCTTGCCAACACTTTTTTTGTTTGTTTGTTTGTTTGTTTATCTATCCTAGTGAATGAGAGGTAGTATCTCATGTTGGTTTTGGTTTACATTATCCTAATGACTAATTACAGTTGACCCTTGAACAACACGGGTTTGAACTACATGGGTCCACTTATATGTGGATTTTTTTTCCTACCAAATGCAGATATTCACAGATGCAAAACCCGCATATACTCAGGGCTCACTTTTTGTATACACGGATTCCACAGGGCCAACTGCAGGACTTGAGTATATGAAAATTTTGGTATATGAAGGGATCCAGGAACCAATCCCCTGAGTACACTGAGGGACAACTGTATGTTAAAGCCCAGAGTTGGAGGAAGCCCTGGTTGGGTCAGCAAAGTACTTCAGTTGGTGCTTAGATGGACTTTGCTTAGCTGCTTGTTGAACACAGTTTATGTGCCAGCTTATTAATGGATAACTTTTTCTGCAAAGTCATCCAGTCATCCACTGTTTTGGAGAATTGCCATTCCCAAATACTCATTCATATTTCATAGCATTTCTTAGAGCACAGCTCACGCCCTAGGCTTCCCATAAGGACCTCCTGGAGAACAACTCTAACTTATGCCAGACAAAAGGGAAACCTTATATATGGCCAGTGATCAAAACCAGCCTTATTCTTGCTTTGCTCATAAAGTTGATAAGACCTAGAGTCTGAAACACTAGAGCCTAATTGTCTGGGTTCCATGATAGCCTTTTCCCTTTGAGAGGAGGCCAGTAACAGCTTCATGTCTATTTTCTGATAATTGGTAGAGCTTCCTAGCTTGACCTCTCTGTATTTGTTAGTGCCACAAGAAAGGTCAAGTTGGTGTCACGAAGGTTCTTCCTTTTTAAGGAAGAGTAGGTGGATAACCAAGTGGGAAAACGATTGAACTAGGGATTACTGGTTTTATCTCCTGAGTAGCCCGAAGTGAAATCACCTAAATTAAGCCCACCATTTTCAGATTTCTTATCTGTAAAATGAAAATAATGATATATTTTGCTTACCTTGAGGTAGTTAATTATTTATCTGATAAGAAATTGGTTCTTTTTAGATGAAAGACATAAGATGTGTAGAGTAATAGGAATGCGTATTGAACTTTCTAGCCTTCTTGCCAGATTAACATAGCTCAAGTTGTCCACTTATAAAAGGTATGGCAATGTCCTAATAATGGTGGTCAAGGTTCTGACATATCTATGGCAACCACTACCTGGTTCACAGCAACCAAAGTCACATCTCCTTACCTTGTGAGATTACAGCTAATTAATTACTCAATGAACTTTTAATCATCATAGTTTTTGTTTTACAAAATATTTATAAAGAATTTACTGTGTGCCAGCACTCATTTAAGCACTTCATACATATTAACTCATTTAATCCTTATTACAACAAGACCAAGTATGGACTATCATTCCTACTTTTAAGAGATGAGGTTTCTAAAGAAGTTAAGAAGCTTGCCAAAGATTACCCAGTGCTAGAAATGGGGGTCCTAGGGGACACCCCCACCTCCAGACTGGGTTGTCCAAAAACAATAAGGAGACTCAGAGATCAGTAGAGTGAAGCAGCTTTTTAAAATGACGCTTTTGCAAGAATGGGTATTCCTCAGATGAGCAGGCACACTGAAGCTGTTTCAGCCAGAATATTTAAGCCCGAAAATGCAAGTCCCTCCCCTGTTTCCCCAGAGGTTAGGTACTTTCAGAGGTTACGTCACTTTCCCAGACATCATCTACATGTCATACACTGATTAAGTTACCTGGTTAGTTCATTTGCATGTCCTATTAATTGGTTAACATAGATATGACAAACTTACTTTATTTGCATGTCCTATTTACCAATTGACTTACAAGATTTTGTTTTAATTGGTTTCCTTAGAAGTTTAAATGAAAAGGCCCACCAAAGTAAAAGCCTGAAAAAAGAAAAGCAGGAAGTGACTCAGTGAAAAGCAGTTACATACAGCTTGTGGCTTACTGTGAAAATAAATCTTTTTTTGTTTTTGTTACAATCTTCCCCCTCTTTTTCTTTTTAAGTATTTTTTAAATTATATTTTCATTTTGGGGTTCAGATTTAATTATGAGATCAGTTTCAAGTTTATTAAGTAATTTTTGACTTTTTGTTTAAAATTTAGTTTGGTTTTCATAACATAACTCATAAGCATTTTCTTTGTTATAGCTGTTTTAATTAGTCTCTGGACCAAGCCTCTGACACGGAATAATACAGCATTCCAGAGCAACTAATATTCCTATTACTGTTATAAGGGAGGTTAGGATTGAGATTACTGTTCCTCTCCATTTTCCAAACTAATTATATAACCAATCTGTGAAGAAGTTTTTGAAACCAGATTTTTCAGCCAATTCATTTGACCAGAGTACTCAGTCCTTATAATGCTTTGGTAATAGTCCCATCAGTGCCGGAGACCAGCTCCGGCGGGTCAGAGTTTCCTGAAGGAGAGACGGCGTCAGCGCAGGAAAGAAAACGGACACTGACTCTGCTGCAAGCAGGACAAATGCCGATTTTATTGTCTTTTTCAACTCCTTTTATACCCTAGATTTTGGCTTGAGGCGAAAACATGTTTTTCGTTTTCAAGACAATCAGTTTCAATTTAATGAACCAGACAGGCAATGTATCTTTATCCTGTTTTGTAAGTTACACCTGTGACACAGCAATTTGCAATTAACCAGGGTAAAGCAACATTCTAAGGTTTCTTAACTGCAAGCTGGCCTGACTCGATTTCCACAATGTCACACCTGGTAGTTACAATCTGCGTCAGTTATCCCTTGTCAGGGAGAATGGGCTTCAAAACGTTTGTAAAACAAAAGGCTCTCCAGGCTCAATTTATCTTAGTCACAATCCCTAACCAAAATTACAGGCCTTCTTAACAAAGGGAAAGTAAGGCCAAGGGTGCTCTAATGGAAGAGTATGCTTCTAACAAAACAAATCCTTCCTTTACTAAGTACTACCATTTGGTAAGAATTATTTCTCCCATATAGAACTCTTTACATCTTCCAACTTCCAGGTTTCCAGTGGCAAGATCAAGAGTGAAGGTAGAAGAAGCAGGAACAACAGCTGCCTAGAGTTGCCCTGCAACCTGGGGTCTTTGGCCTTCCAGACCTGTCAATGTAAAGGCCTCTAAGGCTGGCTCCCAGCACATCAGGGGCTGTATTGTTTGGGATGAAAGTATAGCATTGTCCTCCTAGTATGATACATACTCCCCCTTTTTCTGCTAGCATCATATCTAAGGGCATATGATTTTTTCATGCCATTCTACTAGTAGGATCAAATTGTTCAGCAATTCTTTTAATAACATTTCTAATATGATTAATAAATCTTTGTTGATTATGTATATAATATATGCATAATTGATCCAATCTACATTATTTATAGTTACCCACCAAAAGAGAGATTTAAATCCTGCAGCTATTTGATTTCAAGCTTTGAATTCATTAGGAACTCCCCTCAGGACTCCTACAGTATCTACATATACATTAGAGTCAAATGAGCTGGGTACTGGTGGTTCAGGTAATGATTGTTTGACTCTTTAGTAGTTATTGGTGGGTTTTGAAATGCCAGGGTGAATGGAATAGCCAATTGAACCAAAGCACAGGTTCCCGTCCATTTGGGTGGCAACAGGGCTCAAATTGTCCTACCTCCACAGTACCACCAAACATCTGCTTTAGGAAGGTTAAAGTTTAAGTAGTTGCCCTCAGTTGACCCAGAGATATCAAGAACATGGATACAGGTTTTCAGATGCCTCATAGGAATGGTAAAACCATCCTCTTGTCTGGAGAGACAAGAGGAGTGATTTGCCTTACCTATGAAAAAGGAAGGATACACCTTTTGATCTGATGTCTGTACAGGCAGATAGAGCAGAGAGAGACTGCGGCAAGTCTTGTTTCCCCATGCATCCTTATCTTGATATAGAGTCAACAAACAACTCACTCCTTTGGGGTCTATGTCTCAGTTAATAGGGAATAGGACTATTTGAGCCTGTGGCCTACCCACGGCACATGCATAGCAATCACTTTTGTTAAGGCTTATTTATATACTTTATCCATTCAACCCAGGTATTTGTGTTCCTATATTCTGTCTCAACTTCTGAAGTTTAAGTCTGTTACTTTCATAATCATTACCTTGCCAGAATCATTCTTGGGGTTAGTTTGGTTTAATTCCCAAAACCATTAAGGGTTTGGACTAGGAGTTGGGGTTGTATTGATGGATAGTGAAGACGCTGGAGGCATTGCAACTAATCTTATCCAAATTCTGTCCAGATATGACTGCTCCTAACCCATATTTCCAAGGTATCACAGGATCTCTGTCTATGAGTTGAGGTTGGGTTATTGTTAATAATGGGTTACATTGTAAATGTTGACAACTAGGAGGAGTAGCCCCTTTTATGACTGAATTTTATTTTTAAGTGTTTTTTTTGTTTTTTCTATTGGAGCTGTTCATCCTTTAAATTGGGTGGTTCAGAAGACACCAGACCAGTCCTCGCAAGGGTTATTTGGGGTGAGTAAAGTTGTGCCACTTATAACATAAGGGCCAGCCCCCTCATATTTTGTTCTGATACATTTCAGACCATCTTCAGCAGTGGTATCAAGAAAAAGGTATTTGTCAATCATAGATAATTTTTTTTTGGTCATGAAGACTTCCACATGACAGGAGAGAACAGGCATCAAATTTAATAGTTACTGGGGAGTTAATTTTAGTGATATTAGTAATAAGCCATCCTATCTGCCTAGGGAAGGGGAGGCACACCTCATCAACAAAAGTACCTTCACAATGAATATTTGTATACTTAACCCTGAATTGTACCCCACAATTTAAAAAAAATTTAAAAGTTAAAATAATAATAATAAACCAACCTTTGCTTTTGTTTATTACTATGGTTAGAATTAGTAATACCTTCAAGGCAAACAAAGGTTCCACGGTTGTTTAGGATTGAAAAGACCCTTGAAAATATGTTTGACAATAAAAGTGGAGTTTGGAGCCACCAGCACACAGGATCATCTGCTGTTCACAGCACTCTCCTGAGAGGAACCTGCCGAATCCAGCTGTTTTTCATCACCTAGCGCCTGGCCCACACCATCACCTGTTATAGCAAATTGACTAGAGCCCTGGATACAATCAGTGGAGAGAGAAGATCGGGGAGAGCTGCAAAGGAGTCCTATCCCTGGTGAGGAAACACCAACTACAGCTATTTTCTGTGTCCCAGGACCAGGCAGAGACCTGCATTACCCTGCCCAGTGCTACCCAGCTTCCAACATGGGACCTAAGGTAATCTTATCAAACTGGGAGAGACAGAAGCACCTCCCCCATGCTGGATCGGACACAGACAGGTCAGATCTGAGTGGCAGACTTGCCAGGCAGCAAGTTGGGTGAGTCCAGATCTGATCCACCCTCCTTCTACAGTAGGCCTGGGGCATTTGACTCAAGCTGAAAACAACACTATCAGCCTGAGTTGAGAGCAGAGGGGAGGGGCTAGAGATCAGAACTGAAAGGAAGTTGGAATTACAGGAACACCTCAGAGTCAGTTTGGTTCCTTGTTTTTTGTTTGTTTGTTTGTTTTTGGTCTGTTTTGTGCATTTTTTGTTGTTTTTTATTTTAGTTTTTTCCTCACTTTCTGTTTTTGATAATGTTTCCATTCGTGCTTTGTTTCTGTGATTTCATTGATTTTTTTCTTTAGACTTCCTGTTTGTGTATGGGAGGAGTATATTAATAGGAAGGCTTCTGTTGGTTTGTGTGTTTGTATGATTATCTGTATGTTTTACTTTTTTGTAGTCTTTTCTGTCTTTGTATCTCTTTTCATTTGTTAGTTGGTACGTCTGTCTGTTTTTCCTCTTACTTTTCTGTCTCTCCACCTTCCTCTTGCCCCCCTCCTTCCTTTTTCCATTCTTTTCCTTTATCTTACCTCATTTTGCTTTCAGAGAGCAAACCTATACCCCCACTGCATGGACATATTGTAAGGCAGTGGGAAGTGGGTTCCAAGGTGCCCACACACCTGTCAGTAGATACTGGGATCTGTAGATAGATTCTGAATCACAGCTCCTCCCTTAATTAAATCTCAAAACTGCATAAAGTGCAGCCCCCAACTCACAGTCCAGCTTCAGAATTGAATAAAGCCAGAGGATCCACATAAGGAAGAATAGGAGATTGAGCAAATAGAAGTAAAAGCAACCTCCCCATCCCTGAACAACAGAATTAAAAAAGAGGGAAAAAAAGTGTGTGTGTGGGGGGGTGGGGGATCTACACAAAGGAAGAAAATCCAAAAGAAGAATATGGGTCTCACACAGATCCCTGGGAGGTCAGACACTGAGAAAACAGACTTCAGAAGGCAAACAATGAAGAGCCCCCAGAATGACTGGTCTCAAACTATAAACCCAGAACAAACAATCCATGAAATCTTTCAAGAAAACTTCCCTCATCTCATCAGTGATGCAAAAACACACATGAAAGATTCAGAGAGTCCCTGCAAGACAACAAATGAGAAGACCAACTCCCAGACACATAATTCACCTAAACAAAGTAGGTATAAAAGAAAAAATCCTAAAGGCAGCAAGAGAAAAATGTCAGACTACCTACCAGGGAAGACCAATTAGGATAGCAGCAGATTTATCTATAGAAACACTTCAGGCTAGGAGAGCTTGGAGCCCAATCTTCAAAGTTCTCAAAGATAAACAATTTCAACCAAGAAATAACCTACCCAGCTAAGATAAGCTTCATCAGTGATGGAGAATTAAAATCTTTCCCAGACATTCAATCCCTAAGAACTTATGCTGCCTCCATACCAACTCTACAGGAAACACTTAAGAAGGTATTAAACACAGAAGAAAGGAAAAAAAGAACAGCAACATTCTTCACAAGAGTGCAGGAAACAGAATGAAAACACACATGAATCAACTGAAAAATCAAAAGAAAGACAACAAACAAGCAGAAAAAACAACAACTCTATAAGAACCTCATGACAGGGATAATCTCTCACATTTCAATAATTAGCCTGAATGTGAATGGACTAAGTGCACCACTGAAAAGACATAGAATGGCAAAATGGATAAAATACCATGAGGCAACAATATATTGTCTCCAAGAGACTCATCTCACCAGAAAGGACAGTCACAGACTCAAAGTAAGAGGATGGGAAACAAAATTTTAGGTGAACAGAACACAAAAGAAAGCAGGAGTTGCGATCTAATATCAGACAAAATACCCTTTACCATGAGGCAACAATATATTGTCTCCAAGAGATTCATCTCACCAGAAAGAACAGTCACAAACTCAAAGTAAGAGGATGGGAAACAAAATTTCAGGTGAACAGAACACAAAAGAAAGCAGGAGTTGCGATCTAATAGCAGACAAAATACCCTTTAAGCTATCAAAAATGTAAAAAGATACAGAAGGTCACTACATAATGATAAAAGGTTCAATCCATCAACAAGAAATATCCATCCTAAACGTATGCATCCAACATAGCAGCACCAACTTTCATAGAGCAGCTTCTAGGCAAACTGGGGGCTTTAATACCCCACTCACAACCCTAGACAGATCATAAAGACAAAAAATCAGCAAGGAGATCTGGAACCTCAATGTGATTCTTGATCAAATGGACTTAATTAATACCTACAGAACACTCCACCCAACAACCACAGAATATACATTCTACTCATCACCATATGGAACATACTCTAAGATCGACCTCATCCTTGGCCATAAATCAAGCATAAACAAATTTCATAAGATTGAAATTCTGCTATGCACCTTCTCAGACCACAGTGGAATAAAAATAAATATCAACACCAATAAAGTTCTCCCCAAACCCACAAAGACATGGACACTAAATAGCATGATGCTAAGCAACTCCTGGGTCAATGTGGAAATCAAAACAGAGATTAAAAGATACCTGGAAACAAATAAAAATGAAGAAACATCTTACCAAAATCTCTGGGATGCCATGAAAGCAGTAGTAAGAGAGGAATTCATATCGCTACAGACACTCATGAAGAAAATGGAAAGATCACAAGTTAACAGCCTAACAAGTCACCTAAGGAAGCTGGAAAAGCAAGACCACCAAAACCCTAATTTCAGCAGAAGAATCCAGATCATCAAAATAAAAGCCCAAATCTGGGACATAGAAGACAAAAAGATAATACAAAAAAATCAATGAAACAAAAAGCTGGTTCTTTGAAAGGATAAACAAGATTGATGGGCCCCTAGCTAGACTGACCAAGAAAAAAAGTCCAAATAACCACAATCAGAAATGCAAAAGATGAAGTCACAACTGACCCTGAAGAAATACAAAAGATTATCAGAGACTACTATGTACACTTGTATGGAAACAAACTTGAAAACCTAAAGGAAATGGAGGACTTTCTGACATCATACAACCTCCCCAGATTGAAACAAGAAATCAAGACCCTAAATAGACCAATAACAATTCAGGAAATTGACTATGTCATGAGAAAACTACCTACAAAAAAAAGCCCTGGGCCAGATGGCTTTCCAGAAGAATTCTACAAAACATACAAGGAGGAACTGATACCAATCCTATTGAAAGTA
The DNA here is from genome assembly GCA_963574415.1 of Tarsius wallacei. Taxonomy (NCBI): domain Eukaryota; kingdom Metazoa; phylum Chordata; class Mammalia; order Primates; family Tarsiidae; genus Tarsius; species Tarsius wallacei. Next base: position 9,348 of record CAUYQG010216764.1, on the reverse strand, counting down.
TTACAGGTGATTGAGAAAGATGGAATGCTCCCCAAATCATTTTATGAAGCTAACATCACATTGATACCCAAGCCAGGTAAAGATTCAACAAAGAAAGAGAACTACATACAGGCCAATATCTTTGATGAACTTAGATGCTAAAATTCTCAAAAAGATCCTAGCAAACCATATTCAACAACACATCTCAAAAATCATCCACCATGACCAAGTAGGATTCATCCCTGGGATGCAGGATTGGTTTAACATTCATAAGACCATAAATGTAATTAAATACATCAACAGACATAAAAACAAAAACCACACGATTATATCATTAGATGCAGAAAAAGCTTTTGATAAAATCCAGCACCCCTTCTTGATAAAAACCCTTGAATATCTAGGCATAGATGGAACTTACCTCAAAGTAGTAAGAGCCATCTACGAGAAACCCACAGCCAGCATACTGTTAAACATACAGAAATTGGAACCATTTTCTCTGAAAGCTGGAACAATGCAAGGATGCCCACTCTCACCCTTCCTGTTCAACATAGTTTTGGAAGTCATAGCTAGAGCAATCAGACAAGAGAAGGGGATCAGAGGTATCCAAATAGGAAAAGAGGAAATCAAGTTATCCCTCTTTGCAGATGACATGATTCTATACCTCAAAAACCCAAGAGAATGTGTCAAAAACCTCCTTACACTGATAAAGGACTTTGGTAAAGTCTCAGAGTATGCAAAAGACAATGGCATTTCTATACACCAATAATAAACAAACAGAAACCCAAATAAAAAGCACAATCCCATTCACAATAGCCACAAAAAATGAAATGCCTTGGTATCTTCCTGACCAGAGATGTGAAAGACCTTTACAATGAAAACTACAAAACACTGCTCAAAGAAATCAAAGATGACACAAATAAGTGGAAAATATTCCATGCTCATGGATTGGAAGAGTCAACATTGTTAAGATGTTTATTCTACCTAAGACAATCTACAGATTTAACACAATATCCATCCCATCAAATTACCAGCAGCATTCTTCTCAGACCTGGAAACAACAATACAGGAATTCATATGGAAACATAAATGACCATGAATAGTCAAACAATCCTCAGCAAAAAAACCAAAAAAACAAAACAAAACAAAAAAAGCAGGAAATATCACACTCCCAGACTTTAAGCTTTATTATAAAGCTAAAATAATCAAAACAGCCTGGTATTGGTACATGAACAGGCATATAGACCAATGGAACAGAATTGAGATTCCAGAAGCAAAACCTCAATTCCTAAACCAACTCATCTTCAACAAAGCCTCCACCACCAACCACTGGGGAGAGAAGAACCTATTCAGTAAATGGTGCTGGGTAAACTGGCTGACCACTTGCAGAAGATTCAAACAAGACCCCTACCTATCCCCATACACAAAAATCAACTCTAAATGAATCAGAGACCTAAACATAAAACCGTAAACTGTAAGAACCTTAGAAAATGCAGGAGACACCCTTATGGAAATTGGAACTGGTGATCAATTCCCGATCAAAACCCCAAGTGCCCATGCCATAAGAAACAAGGTAGACAAGTGGGACCTCATCAAACTGACAAGCTTCCGTAAAGCCAAAGAAACCATCAAGAGAGCAGAGAGACAGCCCACAGACTGGGAAGAACTATTTGCCAACTGTATATCTGACAAAGGCCTAACTTCTAAGATCTACAAGGAACTGAAACGTGCTGAAAAACAACCAACTCACCCCATTACAAAGTGGGCAAAAGATATGAACAGACAGTTCTCAAAAGAAGATGTACAAGCAGCCAACAGATACATGAAAAAATGCTCAGCCTCACTAGTCATCAAAGAAATGCAAATTAAAACTACCGAGATACCACTTAACTTCAGTCAGGATGGCCATCATCAATAACTCAAAAAATAACATGCTGGAGAGGATGCAGTGAAAAGGGAACACTTCTACACTGTTGGTGGGAGTGTAAACTAGTACAGCCTCTGTGGAAAACAGTGTGGTGACTCCTAAAAGATCTAAGAATTGATCTTCCATATGACCCCACAATCCCCCTCCTGGGAATATACCCAGAAGAACTCAAATCACTCTATAAAAAAGATACCCGCACAGGTATGTTTATCGCAGCATTGTTCACAATAGCAAGAACATGGAACCAACTGTGCTGCCCATCAAAAGAGGACTGAATAAAAACATGTGGTACATATACACAATGGAATATTATACAGCCATAAAGAACAAAATCATGAACTTTGCAGCAACCTGGATGGCCTTAGAGTCTATAATACTGAGTGATCTTTCACAGAAACAAAGAACTGAATATCACATGTTCTCACTCATAAGTGGACCTTGAACAACTATCATTATACTATAAGAAAAGGATTGACAGTAGTGGGAAACTGCGCGCGGTGGGGCGGGGGAGTGAGGGGGCAGGGAGGTGGGATTTGCAGTAGTGGAAATCTGCCCGGGGAAGGGGAGACATACCTCATCAGCAAGGGTACCTGAATAATGAATATTTGTATACCTAACCCTGAATTGTACCTCACATCTTTAAAATAAAAAAATTTAAAGTTAAAAAAAATAAAAGCAATAAACATACATATGATAAGAAAAGCAATTGGCAGTGCTATGAGAAAAGGTACAGAGGAATACATTAGGTTTTCTTGAATTTTAGTTTCAGTGGTTCAGTTTGAGAGACTTCCCATATAATGGGAGTGTTCTCTGGTACCGTACCTTCCTTTGGTGATTTCTTGACGCAGGTACGATGCGTCCACCCTTTTTCAGCAGTCCATGTGGCCGTCTCAGTTGTCAGAAGCATTTGATGGGGTCTTCCCAGCTTGGTTGTAGGTTAGTTTCCTTCCAGGACTGAGCAGCACCCAATCTCCGGGTTGGAACTGATTAACTGTAAACTCAAGAGGAAGGGTTTGAGCAAGGAGCCCTTTCAGTCTAAGAGAGGATAAGGTAGAGGAAATAGTCAAAACATATTCTTTTAAAAATTGTTTTTTCTAAAGAAAGGAGGGCTAGGACAGGAGTGTTAATTAAGGCTTGCTTTAAGTTTTTTTTTTTTAATTTTGTAATTTTTCCTCAGTCCGCTCAAGAGGGTTTGGGGTCTCTTTTAATAGTTTATAATATAAACCTCTAGTTTTAGTTGCATAAGATTTAATCCACAATTTACACTATTGTATTAAGCCCCCAAACTTTTTAAGTTCCCTTTTTTTCTTGAGCTTAAGATAATTGAGTTATTCTCTCAGGGTTGATTCTTTGTTTGCCTGCATTAATCAAATGTTCAAGATATTTAACTTTTTGTTCTACAAGAAAGTTAAGCAAATTTATGGTTGTATCAGAGACTTGGATTTTATTTACTCCTGAAATTAGGAGATTGCCCACATATTATAAGAGGTTAGTGTCAGGCAAAGGTAGAAATTCTTCCAGTACAGTTTCCAGAATTTGACCAAATAAATTGGAAGATTTAGTGAAACCTTGAGGCAACACGGTCTGGCGATAATGCTACTTTTTTTCCGTTTATAAGATTTTTCCATTCAAAGCCAAAGAGGTTTCTACTTTCAGGATCTAGTGGCAGGCCCAGAAAGTGTTCTTAAGATTCACTACACTAAACCATTTATGTTCATGAGGTATCTTACTTAGGAGAGTATAGGGATTTGGAATCACAGGATGTTAGGTCTGAACTATTTGGTTTACAGCCCGTAAATCCTGCACTAGACAGTATGACTCGTTAGGCTTCTTTATTGGAAATATAGGAGTATTATATGGTGACGTGCATGGTTCCAAAAGCCCATCCCTAAGAAGATTTTCAATCACGGGTTGGAGCTCTTTTCTTCCTTCCATAGGAATAGGATATTGTTTCCTGCATACAACTTCATCAGGCTGTTTTAGAGAAATCTGAACCGGAGTAATTTGTAATCCCCCTGTATTGCCTTCTTTTACCCATACTTCTGGATTAGTGGTAAAGCCAGAATTAGTTAGTGGTAAAGCCAGAATTCAAACCTAGGCACTCTGTCTTCAGAGTCTGTGTATTAGGTCAAAGGTCTCACAGTCTGTATGAGTGAAAAGATTTTAGGTACCAGAGAAACTACCTCTGCTCTGGGCCTCTCTATCTCTTCTAGACAAATGTATTGTACTTAGTTGTTTTTTTTTTTAGTGAACTTTTTTAAAGAAACAAACATTATTTTTTAGAGGGTTTTAGCTATATAGAAAATATTGCAAAGGTAGTACAGAGAGTTCCAATATACTTCATACCCAGTTTTCTTTATTAACATCTTCCATTGGTATGGTGCATTTGTTATAGTTAATGAACCACTACTGACACATTTTTATTAACTAAAGTCCATACTTCATTCAGATTTCCTTAGTTTTTACCTAAATTGCTCACACTTTATTTGTTTTTGATGACCTTGACAGGAATACTGATCAGGTGTTTTTTAGAATGCCCCTCAGTGTTTATCTGATGTTTTTGTCATGAATTGACTGAAGTTATGTGTTTCTGGGAGGAAAACCACAGAGGTAATGTGCCATTCTCATCACATCATTTCAAGAATGTGTGCTATCAACATGACTTATCACTGGTGATGTTAACCATGCTCACCTGTCTGAGGCAGTGTTTATCAGGTTTCTTCATTGTAAAGTTCTTCCTCCCCTATTTTCCATAGTGTACTCTTTGGAAGGAAGTCACTATACGTTGCCCACACTTAAGGAATGAAGAATTATCTTCTACCTCCTTGAGATGGAATAGCTACATAAATTATTTGAAATTCTTCTTTTTGAAAAGTTTATCTATTCTTACCCATTCATTTATTAAATCGTGTATTTATACAGTATGTACTCATGGATATTTATTTTATACTCTGAGTTATAATCTGATACTACTTTATCTTCTTTCTCCTATTGTTTGAGTTTTAGTCTTGGAATCTCTTTCAATGAATGCCTCCCTTTGACATACTCATTGTAGGGTGGATTATTTTTTTTAGCACTTTTAAACTTTTTAAATGAATTATTTATTTTAAATATGTGGTGTACAATTTAGGGTTAGGTATACAAATGTTCACTATACAGGTACCTTTATTGATGAGGTGTGCTCCCCATACCCTGGAAGTTTCCCACTACTGCCAATCCCACCCCCACCCTCCCCTGATAGTTTCCCCCTACTGCCAATCCCTTTCTTAGAGTATTACAATAGTCATTCAAGGTCCTCTTATGAGTGAGAACATGTGATACTCAGTTCTTTGTTTCTGTGATAGATCACTCAGTATTATAGCCTCTAAGACCATCCAAGTTGCTGCGAAGTTCATAATTTCGTCCTTCTTTATGGCTGTGTAATATTCCATTGTGTATATGTACCATGTTTTTTTTTATTCAGTCCTCTTTCGATGGGCAGCATGGTTGGTTCTATGTTTTTGCTATTGTAAATAATGCTGCAGTAAACATGCATGTGCAGGTATGTTTTTCATAGAGTGATTTGAATTACTCTGGGTATAGTCCCTGTAGGGGGATTGTGGGTTCATACGGGAGGTCAATTTTTAGATCTTTTAGGAATCACCACACTGTTTTCTACGTAGGCTGTACTAGTTTACACTCCCACCAACAGTGTAGAAGTGTTCCCTTTTCCCCGCATCCTCTGTAGCATCTGTTGTTTTTGAGTTATTGATGATGGTCATCCTGACTGGAGTTAGGTGGTATCTCAGTATCTTTGCATTTATTTGATGACTAGTGAGGCTGAGCATTTTTTCATGTATCTGTTGGCTGCTCATATGTCTTCTTTTGAGAAGTATCTATTCATAACTTTTGTCCACTTTGTAACGGGGCTGTTTGTTTTTTTTTTTTTCAGCATGTTTGAGTTCCTTGTAGATCTTAGATGTTAGGCCTTTGTCAGACATGAAGTTGGCAAATATTTTTTCCCAGTCTGTGGGCTGTCTCCCTGCTCTCTTGATGGTTTCTTTGGCTTTGCAGAAGCTTGTCAGTTTGATGAGGAGGTCCCACTTATCTGTGTTATCTCTTATGGCATGGGCACTTGGGGATTTGATCAGGAATTGGTTGCCAGTTCCAATTTTCATAAGGGTGTCTCCTGCATTTTCTAAGGTTCTTATAGTTTGTGGTTTTACCTTTTTTTTTTTTTTTAACGTTTTACTTTTTTAAAGCACTTTTTAACTTTTTTTTTTTTTTTTGAGTTGGAGTCTCACTCTGTCACCCAGACTGGAGTGCAGTGGCCGCTCCCGGCCACCGCAGCCTTGACCTGCTGGGCTCCGGCGATCCTTCTCCTCAGCCTTTCAAATAGCTGGAATTACAGGCGCGCACTACCACGCCCAGATGATTTTTGATTTATTGTAGAGATGAGGTCTCACCAAGTTGCCCAGGCAGGTCTTGAACCTGCGGGATCAGGCAATCCACTCACCTCAGCCTCCCAAAGCGCCGGATTACAGGCTGAGCCACCGAGCCCGGCTAACTTTTTGATACTATAAGATGCTTCAGGTTCATCTTCTGTATTCTCTGCCTCAGTCCTAGAATTAGCCATTTCTCCAAGGAAAGTTTTCACTGGGGAATTGTCTTAGAAACCAAGATCTGGGCACTAGATGTGTTTGTTGCTACTGAAGTGTCATTGCTTTTATGCCCTCCCAGGTGACAGAACAAGGTATAAAAGTGTGTTTACTAACCATGTACACACATATTTATAAATATTTATGTAACCATGTGTATTTACAGCCACCCCTCTGTATCTGTGGGTTTGGTATCTACAGATTCAAACAACCATGGATCAAAAAAATCTGAAAAAGATAAAAACAATGCAGCAATAAAAATAACACAAATAAAAATAACACAAATAAAAATACAATATAACTATTTGCATAGCATTTACACTGTATTATGTAACTTAAGTAATCTAGAGGTGATTTAAAGTATGCAGGAGGATGTAGATAGGTTATATGAAAATACTATGCCATTTTATATAAGAGACTTGAGCATCCTCAGTCTGGCATTTATAGGAAGGTCTGGAACCAGCCCCCTGTGGATACCAAGGGTTGACTATATATTGAGCTAAATGTGATAATCTTACTGATGTCTTCAACTCTAATCCATCATCATCATCATGTGGATCCTTCTAGCCTCCTCCCTTTGCTTGGCTCTAACCTCCCACTCCAACAGTGAGAAACCTGTCTTTTGCCATCCACCATCCATCTACTTAATTGTTCAATTTCAGTCTATATATATGGTAGTATCAGAATTGTTAATCTGTATGTCCCCAAGGGAAACAGTTTGATCAGCTACAGTATGGTGTGATATACAGTTCTTTTTGCCTTTAGTCTTATAGACTCCACTTATTTTCAAAGTTTCTTAGACTATCACACATACCCTACCCCTTTCAGTGAGATTGTTTCATACACTTGTAATACATACACTGTAACAGTTAGTTTAATGTGTCAACTTGACTGGGCCACAGAAAGCCCAGATATTTGGTTAAACATCATTTTGGGTGTTTTTGTGAGGGTGTTTTTGGATAAGATTAGCATTAAATTGGTAGATTGAGTAAAGCAGATTGCTCTCCCCAACATGAGTGTGCCTTATCCAACAAGTTGAAGGCCTGAATAGAATAAAATGACTGACCTTTCCTCAGTAAGAGAGGATTCTTCCTACCTGACTGCCTTTGGACTGGGACATCAACTTTTTCCCTGCTGTTGGACTTGAAACGTGAGCTCTTCTCAAGTCTCCAGCCTGTTGGCCTTCAGACTGGAACTACACCATTTGCTCTTGTGGTTCTCAGGCCTTCGGACTCAGGCTGGAATTAACCATCAACTTTCCTGGGTCTACGGCTTGCTGATTCACTCTGCAGATCTTGGGACTTACCAGGTTCCATAATGACATGAACCAATTTCTTGTAATTAATCTCATTATCTATCTATCTATCTATCTATCTAATCTATCCATCCATCCATCCATCCATCCACCCATCCATCTATCATCTCCCCTACTAGTTGTTTCTCTGGATCACCTTGATTAATATACATACTTGTTCTTCATTCCAGATTTTGAGTTGGATCAGAGACCAGGACTTCAGCTAGGGTGACTATATGTATTTGTTTGACTAGAACCAACCAGACATCTGTTTTTCCCCTAGCCCATGGCCAAATTTGCTTCCTGGCATGTATTCTTATTGTGTCTGGGCTAAGAATTGTTTTTACATTTTTAAAGTATTATGTGACAGAGACTGTGTATAGCCTCCAAAACCTAAAATATTTACTATCTGGCCCTTTCTAGAAAAAAAAAAATCGCCAACCTCCATCACAGTATAATTACTAATAGTGCCTCCTTTTATTCTCAGAAGTGTCCTTATTTGGATGATACATTATATAAACACCTATCTTTATCCAAATGAGATGTTTTACAATTCTTTGAAAGTTCCCAGCCGAAGACTTTTCTAAATATGTAGATTGATTTTTGACCCACTTTGAGGTTGCAATTTTCCCCTTCTCTTGCCCATATTTGCTATCCAAGGGAAGCTATCTATAGCTGAGATGTTTTGCTATCCCTTGAGGGAAGTAACCCACTTAATACTGCTGTTTTTCTGTCATGCCCAGAAATGTGTTAGGTAGAGGAATAATTTACTGTACCTTTTTCCCATAGCAGTTCTCTCAATGGTGCTGTTTTGTCCTAGGGCAATTGGCTATGGGATTCTACTGATCCGGCCCTGGTATAACACTTCTCTTTCAACCTAAACCTGAGTTGCCTATTGGGGTTCTTTCATAATTCTGAAAACAAAGTTATTTTTCTTTTGAGCCTTTTTCTAAGTGATTTTATTTTACTATTCCATAGTTACCACCAGTCTAGCGGCATTGTCTCCCACCTACCTCTAGGTCTCTAATTTATTGGCCTTTTAGCTTTATTGATTGATTCTGCTGGGATTTTTGACAGTTTATCTTCTATTTAATTATTTATTTTATTTTAAAAAATTATTTATTTAGAAATGGGGTCTTAAAAAAAAGAAAAAATGGAATCTTACCATTTGCACAGGTTGGCCTTCAACTCTTAGGCTCCGGTGATTTTCTGCCTCAGCCTCCCAAGTATCTGGTGCTACAGGCATGCATCACCACATCCAGCTATTTTATTTTATTTTATTTTTGAGTTGGAGTCTCACTCCGTCATCCAGATTGGAGTGCAGTGGCACGCTCATGGCCACCCCAGCGTCAACCTGCTGGGCTCAGGCAATCCTTCTGCCTCAGCCTTCCAAGTAGCCAGAACTACAGGCGTGTGCTATTGTGCCCGGCTATTTTTTTTTATTTTTTATTTTATTTTTATTATTTTGAGTCGGAGTCTCACTCTCTTGCCCAGGCTGGAGTGCAGTGGCTTGC
>CAUYQG010216756.1:0-12682 GCA_963574415.1 Tarsius wallacei | reverse complement strand
GTTGGAGTCTCACTCCGTCGCCCAGACTGGAGTGCAGTGGCCGCTCCCGGCCACCGCAGCCTCGACCCGCTGGGCTCCGGCGATCCTTCCTCCTCAGCCTTCCAAGTAGCTGGAACTACAGGTGTGCGCTGCCACACCCGGCTGATTTTTGATTTATTGTAGAGATGAGGTCTCGCCAAGTTGCCCAGGCGGGTCTCGAACCCGCGGGCTCAGGCAATCCACTCACCTCAGCCTCCCAAAATGCTAGGATTACAGGCTGAGCCACCGAGCCCGGCTGCACATCCCGTATCTTATCTAAGAATGTTCAAAGTAGCTATATTTATCATAGCTCCAAACTGGAAATAACTCAATACTCATCAGCAGAAGAATGCATAAATAAATTGTGTATATTTGTGCAATGAAATATTTCTGTAGGGGCCAAGGGAAAACTTCCCCTTTGCCCTCTGAAGGGTCACTGAAAATCACTGACAAAAAGGCAGATTAATAGGAGAAAAAGTAGACAAATTTATTTGATCATAGTTTTATGTGACATAGGAACATTCAGAACGAAGACCTAAAAATATAGAAGAAACTGTCCATTTCTATGCTTAGGCTCAATAAAGTATGGACAGTCGTGTAAAAATATGACTGAATGAAAAAGGTATGACCTAATGCTAATAGACTGGGTGAGCAAACCCGGCCTGTTTTTCTAGATTCTTCTTGGCCTTTCTGAGCATTCCTTCCTTCTCTGTGTGATGCAGGACCTTCTCTGGAATGGGGTTCCTATGACCTGCAACCCAACAAAGTAGGTCAGATAATTTCTTTATGGCCAGTTCTTACACAGAAAGGTGTGGAGGGCGTGGAGAGGAGTTGGAGTGATGTTTTTAGGTTTTATGACTGACTTCAGGGAAAAACGTGTGCTGGTTTCTGTGACCCACTTGGGGAGGACATCCTGGTTTCTATGGCTATCCTTGGAGGAGGATGGGAGGCCAAAGGCAGGAAGGCAGAAAAAGGTCAGAGAGAGCTGCTTCTGAGGCCTACACTTCCCAACAGTAAAAAGGAATGAACCACTGACATATAGAGCAACATGGATGAATCTCAAAAACGTCATACTAAGTGAGAGAAGCTAAATACAAAAGACTACATACTGTACATTTCTATTTATATGACTTCTAGAATAGTCAACACTAATCTATGGTGTTAAAAATTAGAACAGTAGACTGGGTGCTGTGGCTCACACCTATAATCCCAGCATTTTGAGAGGCCAAGGCAGGAGGATTGCTTGAATCCAGGAGTTCAAGACTATTCTAGGCAACATAGCAAGATCTCATATCTACAAAATAATCAAAAAGTTAGCTGGGTGCGGCAGCACATACCTGTAGTACCAGCTACTAAGAATGCTGAAGCAGAAGGATTGCCTAAGCCCAGAAGGTCGAGACTACAGTGAGCCGTAGTCATGCCAATGCACTCCAGTCTGGGTGACGGAGTGAAACCTCAACTCAAAAAGAAAAGAAAAAAAAAAAAAAGGAACAATACTGGCTTAGGGGCCAGGAGTTGACTAAGAAGAGACAAGAGGGAACTTTCTGGAGTGATGGAAATGTTCTATGTCCATTGGAGTACTGGCTAAATTGGGATGTTGGTTATCAAACCAACTCATCAAAACAAAATAAATACTTAACATCTATGCATTTTACTTTATATAAGTGATACTCTAATAAAACTGAAGGAAAATAGAATAACAATAGTAATGGATTATAACACATTGGATAAAAAAGAATCCATGAGTCCATAGTGATATTCCAGATAAAAGGTGGGGGAGTGTCTTTTGGGGGAGAATATTATCTAATAAAGGGGAAGGCAATGACAGAATTAGAAAATTGCTATTTTGCAACCACCAGCATAATACTCTAGGCAGGGATCATCAATGGATGCTAAAAACTCTGGGTGAAAGCTGATTGAGAAACAAGATTCTCATAGTCTTGAAGTTCATGGATTACTTATTAATTACGAAGGAGAAAATGTACCTTTCCAATGAAGACATATTAGCCAAAAGATCAAACTTAGCATCATCAGTAATGGGACAAATTTACACTGTTTCCTCCTGAATGAAGCAATGGGAAAGTCACACCATCACCTATGTAGTAATCTTGTCAAAAAAAGTTTAATCCTAATAAAATAATGAGAAATAATGGAGCAGATCCAGAGGGCAGGGCATTCAGTACAATTAGCCTGGACTCTTAAACACTGTCATATCCTGAAATATGGAAGAGATGAGGGATTCTTCTAGATTAAAAGATAGTCAAGAGACATAGCATTCAAATGCGAGCATAATCCTTGATTGAATGTTAAATGGTGGGGGAAGGCTATAAGGACATTTTTGGGATAATTGCTATTTGAATATGGATTATAAGATAATATGTCAACATTTTATTTTTGGGTGTGATGATATAGTTATTAGGAGCATGTCCTTCTTAGGAGATACATACTGAAATATTGAGGTGAAGTATCATGATATCTATAATTTAGTTTCAAGTGGTTAACAAAAATGATTTGGCAAAAAAACCTCTATATATATCAAGTATGAATATATTTAAAGAGAGATACAGAGCTATATATGGACAGATATAACATATATATACTATATAGAGAAAAGTAAAACAATGTTAGTAATTGGTGAGTCTAAGCAAAGGTATATGAGTGTTCATAGTGTTATTCTCTCAGCTTTTCCACAGACTTGGAAAATTTCCCCCCAAACGCTGAGGGAGGAATAGATAGTGCAAACAAAGTACTTGGCCAGTGCTAAGTGCTCAGTCAAGGGTGGGTCTCACACAGGAATATAAGCCCCATGAAGACAGAAACTTTGTTTCTTTTATTTAGCACTATGTCCCCAAGATCTGTAACAGGGTCTGGCACATGAGGCATTACTCAATAAGCATTTTAAAGACAAATCATTGATAGGTTGTATTAATATATTAGAAATGTAATATGAAATAATATCACTGTCAAAAATGATACTATAGGATAATATATGGGACTGCTGTTACTATGTCCTGAATATAAATGCCAGTTGCTTTGATTAAAATGACTCCTTGGACAGTTTCTTTACTGGTGTTTTGCCTGCTGCTCCCTCGCAGCATACTCAATAAACCTGTTTTTTGGGGTTTTTTTTGAGTTGAAGTCTCACTCTGTCACCCAGGCTGGAGGGCATTAGCACGTTCCTGGCCATCGCAGCCTTGACCTGCTGGGTTCAGGCAATCCTTCCGCTTCAACTTTCTAAGTAGCTGGAACTACCAGCACACACCACCATGCCCGGCTAAGTTTTTGATTTCTTGTAGAGATGAGGTCTCGCCAAGTTGCCCAGGCTGGTCTTGAACCTGCAGACTCAGGCAATCCTCTCACCTCGGCTTCCCAGAGTGCTGGGATTACAGGTGTGAGTCACTGCTCCTGGCCTAAACCTGTTTTTCTACTGTTTAAAAAAAAAAATGACTTCCTCTGCAATGAAAAAAATATGATTAAAAAAATTGTCTCAAAAAATCTATCTGCCTAACTGAGATGAGTTTGGCGTTTCGCTTACTAGAGGAAACATTCTCTGAATGACATCATCACATTTGGTTAGGTTATTTGGGATTATTGTTAAAATAAAAATAGCCAATTTGTAAGCTTCATTTTTTTTTTCTTCTAGTGCCAACCCAAATTGACTTCAACTGGCCTTTTGTGGGAAAAGTACTGTGCCCTCTGGTGGTGAGAGACACTCAGCTGCTTTCTATGGAAAAGGCCCACAAAATGCAGACGTGGAGAATGCCTTTGCGCAGAGGTTTCTGGAAATATGGCTCCTTCCTAGCCATGTGATGTCCTTAAGGACTGAATATTAGGTGATCATTTTTGACCTAGTGAATACCCAGCTTTGGAGATTGTCTTTTGGGCCAGGCTGGACTGAGAAAACTACAAATTTTTTTTTTTTTTTTTTGAGTTGGAGTCTCTGTCGCCCAGACTGGAGTGCAGTGGCCGCTCCGGCCACCGCAGCCTTGACCTGCTGGGCTCCTGCGATCCTTCCGCCTCAGCCTTCCAAGTAGCTGGAACTACAGGTGAGCACTACCACACCTGGCTAATTTTTTTTTTATTTATTGTAGAGATGAGGTCTCACCAAGTTGCCCAGGCGGGCCTCAAACCCGCAGGCTCAGGTGATCCACTCACCTCAACCTCCCAAGGCACGGGATTACAGGCTGAGCCACGGAGCCTGACTGAAAACTACAAATTTAATCATGGAAAGTGACATTTGGAGTTGGGTTCAAACCAAGGTGGGAAGACTTGTCCCCAGCATGATGAAAGACAAGGGGAACATGAGGAGCCACGTGAACTGTAAAATTAATCAGAATCCTGTCTCAGGAAGAGCCGTGGATTGCACAGGTAAGGCTGGTAACTGCCCAGACAGCTTACCAATGCCCACCTGTATATCCCTGGAAATGCCTTTTATTTTTATTTCTTTTAAAAATTAATTTTGAATATTAAAAGACACTTTTTTCTTGAGTGTAAAACTGATACATGGCCTGTGCAAAAAATTATGAAAATTTTTAATAAAGTAAAAAATCACCTGAAATCTGTCTACCCTATGATAGCCACAGTTGACCTTTTGGGTGACATTTCTTTCAGGTAATTCTTTTTTTTTTTTTTTTAGTTGGAGTCTCACTGTCGCCCAGACTGGAGTGCAGTGGCCGCTCCTGGCCACCGCAGCCTTGACCTGCTGGGCTCCAATGATCCTTCCGCCTCAGCCTTCCAAGTAGCTGGAACTACAGGCGTGCGCTACCGCACCTGGCTAATTTTTGATTTATTGTAGAGATGAGGTCTCGCCAAGTTGCCTAGGCGGGTCTCGAACCCACGGGCTCAGGCAATCCACTCACCTCAGCCTCCCAAAGGCGTGGGATTACAGGCTGAGCCACCGAGCCTGGCTTCTTTCAGGTAATTCTATGCATATAAACTCATAGTGTAGGTATGCTTACTTATACATTAATGGGATCATAATTTTGCCTATTCCCCTATAATCTGCTTCATTTTGTGAAAACCATTTCTAGAATTTTTTCAGTTTGCAAAACTGAAATTCTGTACCTATTGAACAACTCCACGTCCCCTCCCCAGTAACTGCCTTCTACTCTCTGTTTCTGTAAGTTTAGCTATTTTAAGTACTTCATATAAGTGGAATCAAACAGTTTTTGTCCTTTTGTGACTGGATATTTCCCACCCTCCCTCTGTCCTTCCCTCCCTCCTTTCCTTCCTTCCTTCCTAACAGGGTCTCACTCTGCTGCCCATGCTGGAGTGCAATGTCCCGGCTCACTGCAGTCTTGACCTCCTGAGCTCAAGTGATCCTCCCACCTCAGCCTACTGAGTAGCTGAGGCTACAGGCATGTGCCACCACATCCAGCTAATTTTTATTTTCATTTTTTGTAGAGACAGGGTCTCACTATATTGCCCAGGCTGGTCTTGAACTCCTGTGCTCAAGCAATCCTGCCTTGGCCTCCCAAAGCACTAGGATTTACAGGCATGAGCCATCATGCCCAGTCTCCTTTTTTTCAAGGCTGAATAATATTTCATTGTACATTATACTACATTTTGTTGATTCATTCATCCACTGATGAACACTTGGACTGTTTCCACCTCTTGACTATGTATAGTGAATAATTCTGAGTATGGGTTTTCAGATATTTCTTTGAGATCTTGTTTTTAATCTTTTAGATATATACTCAGACATAGGATTGCTAGACCATATGGTAATTCTAGTTGTACTTTTTTGAAGAACCTCTGTACTGTTTTCCATAGCAGCTGCATCATTTTACATTCCTACAAACAGTGCACAAGGATTCCAATTTCTCCACATCATTGCAACATGTTATTATTTTTAAAATAGTGTCCATCCTACTGAGTGTAGTTGTAGTTTTGATTTGCATTTCTCTAATGATTAGTGAAGTGCTGTTGAGCGTCTTTTCATATGTTTGTTGGACATTCGTGTATCTTCTTTAGGGATAAGTCTATTGAAGTCTTGTGCTCAACCTAAAAATCTGGTTGTTTTTGTTTTTGTTGAGTTATAGGAGTTCTTTGTATGTTCTGGATATTAACTCCTTATCAGATATGTGGTTTGCAAATATTTTCTCACACTCTGTTGTGTCCTTTGATGACACAACTTGTTTTAAATTTGATGTAGTCCCGTTTGTCTACTTTTGCTTTTTGTTGTATGTGCTTTTGGTATTATAGCAAGTAAATCATTGCCAAATTCAATTTCATGAAGATTTTCCTCTTTGCTTTCATCTAGCCATTTTATAGTTTTAGGTCTTACGTTTAGGTCTTTAATTCATTTTTTCTGAGTTGGCGTCTCACTCTGTCGCTAGGCTGTAGTGCAGTCACTTGCTTATGGCCACTGCTGCCTTGACCTGCTGGGGTCAGGCAATCCTCATGCTTCCTTTCTCCCTCAGCCTTCCAAGTAGCTGGAAGAACAGGTGTATGCCACCATGCCCAGCTAATTTTTAAAATTTTTATTGTAGAGATGAGGTCTCACTGAGTGCCCAGGCTGGTCTTGTCTGGATTCAGGCTATCCTCTCGCCTCTGCCTCTCAAAATGCTGAGATTACAGGTGTGAGATACTGGGCCAGCTCCATTTTAATTTATGTGTATGGTGTCAAATAAAGGTTCATCTTTATTCTTTTGCATGTAGATATCCAGTTTTCCCAGCACCATTTGTTGAAGAGACTGTCCTTTCCCCATGGTGTGTGGTCTTAGCACTTTTGTTGAAAATCATTTTGCATATGAGTGAGGATTTGTTTCTGGTTCTCTATTCTATTCATCTATGTGTGTTCTTTTTTTATTTTTTATTTTTGAGTTGGAGTCTCACTCTGTCACCCAGACTGGAGTGCAATGGCCGCTCCCGGCCACCGCAGCCTCGACCTGCTGGGCTCCAGCGATCCTTCCGCCTCAGCCTTCCAAGTAGTTGGAACTACAGGCGCGCGCTACCACGCCTGGCTAATTTTTTGATTTATTGTAGAGATGAGGTCTCGCCAAGTTGCCCAGGCGGGTCTTGAACCCCGGGGCTCAGGCAATCCACTTCAGCTTCCCAAAGCGCAGGATTACAGGCTGAGCCACCGAGCCCAGCTTATGTGTGTTCTTATGCCAGTACCACACCGTTTGGTCACAACAGCTTTGTAATATGTTTTTTGTTTGTTTTTTGTTTTCAGTCAGAGTCTCACTCTGTTGCCCAGGCTAGAACACAGTGGCACACTCATGACCATCACAGCCTCAACCTGCTAGGCTCAGGTGAGCCTTCTGTCTCAGCCTTCCGAGTAGTTGGGACTATAGGCCTGCAACACCACTCCCAGCTATTTTTCGATTCATTGTAGAGACAAGGTCTCCACAAGTTTCCCAGCCTGGGCTCAGGCAATCCTCTCGTCTCCACCTCCCTTGTTTTATAGGGGACCAAAGAAGTAAGGTATTAAGTAGAGAATTAAGGGCATTAAGAAGTGTGTGATTAGCCGGGCTCGGTGGCTCAGCCTGTAATCCCGCGCCTTGGAAGGCTGAGGTGAGTGGATTGCCTGAGCCCGCGGTTCGAGACCCGCCTGGGCAACTTGGCAAGACCTCATCTCTACAATAAATTTAAAAAAATCAGCCGGGCGTGGTAGCGCATGCCTGTAATTCCGGCTACTCGGAAGGCTGAGGCAGAAGGATCGCCGGAGCCCAGCAGGTCGAGGCTGCGGTGGCCGGAAGCGGCCGCTGCACCCCAGTCTGGGCGACGGAGTGAGACTCCAACTCGGGGTGGGGAAAAAAAAAAAAGTGCTGTGGCTTGGGCGATAAATTGCAGCCGCCTTAGGCGTCACAATTTTCACCATTCCCTCCTACATCACGGAACTCCTCTCTCATTTATGTTACAAACCTCTTTCTAGGAAGGGGAAAGGGGAAGAGTGAACGCAACCCTGCCACAGAAGTTTGCCGCAAGAATGAGCGGGATCGTAGTGGAAACAGCACACTATCTGGTGGGTAGAAATCAGGACAGGGTTCCATCTGACAGGGAGTATGATGTCCCAATTTACTAATTCCTTTCGCTTCCATTATTTTATTTAACCTCACAACAACCTGTTCAGTCGCACAGCTTATCCAGTGTGTTGTGTGTTTATTTGTGCATGGATCTGCTGTCTCTCCAGTAACTTGCATTTCGTGACCGGGTCCGAGGCCGTTCTGTCCAATGCACCCGACACCTTCCTTCCCTGCAGCTCGTTGGGTGTGGGGCGCAGAGGCGACTCCTAGGAACTAATGATTGATCAGAACCAACAAGGAAATTTGAGGCGCGGGGGCGGAACGCGGTGACTGGTAGAGGTCGCTGGCGAGTCGGGCAGAGAAGCGGCTAGGAATCAGACCGGAGGCCCAAAATTTTGGCCTGAAGCCCGAGATCTTTCCTAGCCAGCGGGCTGCGTCCTCCCCGACCGGGCGGAGAACGGGAGAGTACGCAAGCAGAGGCCGGCCTTAGTCCTTGGGAGACTTCGCCGAAGCGCTGGACTGGGGGGAAGGGGGGGCGGAAACAGGAAGTACGGGAAACACCGCGTTGCTTTCCCGCTCACCTCGTCTCCGAGCAAGACTACACTTCCCGGCAGACCCCGCGGTACGCATGGCCTCCGCCACGCGTCTTGCGACTCCGCCGTCGGCCCGCGGGGGGCGCTGCGGCGACCACTCCCGCCCCGTCGGAATCTACGCTGACCCGGGGCCGCTTGCTTCCTGTTTGTAGGAGGAGGAGACATGGCGGCTGCGCCCGCGGCAGCTGGGGTCGGCCGAGGACGACGGTCCGCAGCAACAGTGGCGGCTTGGGGCGGGTGGGGCGGCCGGCCGCGGCCCAGTAACGTTTTGCTGCAGCTGCGACAGGGCCAGCTGACCGGCCGGGGCCTGATCCGGGCGGTGCAGGTACGAGGCTGGCCCGAAGGGGCGGGGCGGGCGGATCAGGCGGGAGCTGGCGGGGGGCCGGGGAAGAGGCCTTTCCGGGCCGCTGCGGGACGGACCAGACCCCTCTTGGCCAGTGGCAGGGCCTCCCTGTGAACTGCTCCGACGCTGTCAGCCGCGGCGGGGCCGCGGGCAACAGCTGGCTTGAGGCCCATGGGCAGGGGCCGAGCGGGCATTGGTGGCGTGGGCCCTGTTTCTGGGTCTTCCTTTCTCTGCGCCACGTCTACACGGCTGGGGGATCCTGGCGGGTTTACTTCAGTGTCTGTGGGCCTGAGTTTCTCCCCTGTGAATGGGGCAGGGGGTGGTGTCATCATTTCAGTCCCTAAATTGTTCCTAAGAGTATTATAAATGTCATTTTCTCAGAGAGGCCTTTCCCTGACACTCCCTCCTCTCCCTTTCTAAAGTAGGTTTCCATTGTTATTCTGTCGCAGCCTTGAATTAATTTCATTCACATTACTTTCTTAGTCTATAATTCAATATTTCTTTGTTGTCTGCCTCTTTCTCGCCTGTCTCCCACGTTAGGCCGAACTCCAACGGGTGCAGAGACTGTATCTGTTTTGCTAGCGTAGAGCGTCACGTTTAAGAGGGAGGACTCTGGAATCAGGCCTGGGTTTAGAACCCTGCTCTCTTGCTTGGCCAGGTTACCCTTCTGTGTCTCATATTCCTCCTTTGTAAAGATGGAGATGAGAATTAGTAATCTACCGTTTTAAAGTCGCTGTGAAGATCCAAAGAGACAATTGTGTAAAGCATTATTGCATTTCTGTTGTATATAAGGTCTGAAGGGTAATCAGCTAATGTTATACTTAGTATCTGGCTTATAATAGGTGCCCAATATATGATGATGATGATGATTTTTTGAATGAGTGAAGGACACTGCTTTAGGGTAAAGCAGGATATGTAAGACTTAGTCTCCTCGCTCTTCCACCCTCTCCCACCCCAGACCTTGCAGATACACCTGTAAATATTAGCTTTATTTAAAGACAGCTTTTTCATAAAGTTTTGAAGGATACACAAAGTAACAAAGTGGTGGGAGTGGGGTGGGAATTGGGTGAATGAAGGAGAGAATGGGAGAGAGACTTTTTGCAGTATAATTTTATATATATTTGAATTTAATTTTTGAATCATTTGAACATTACTTACTCAAATAACTAAAAGGATAAAGTAAAATAAAGGCTAAATGGTCTGTGTGTATGGGGGACTGCAGATGAAGGAGCATTCTGAGTGAGTAGTAGTTTTCTGGGCATCAGGCAACTGTAGATGAGCAACTTTTTTCTCCTTGAGTTCTTCTCTACCTGCCTTAAGAAGATCCTGGAAATACTTGCTCCATCCTTTAAGCTAAAATAGTCTACTGAGCTGAGTGTGTATAAAGAGGACTAACTAACCTTTATTGAGCACATACTTTGGATCAAGCTAGTGCAAGGCATACAGTGTCATTATTTAATTCTCAATCTTTTGAGTTAGTCATTAGGAGTTATCTCTTAATACAGATGAGGAAACTGAATCTCAGAAAGGTTAAGTGATATGTTCTCTTAACACCTATCCTGATAGTCTGTGTTCTGAGAGTAATAGGGAGCCACAGAAGTTCTTTAGCAAGAAGAATGAGGCAATTTAGGAAACAATGTGTTTCCAGAACTGAATAACTTAGACTGGAAGGAGCCTAGAAAAGCTCACCAGATAGAAGACTCTTGGCATATTCTTGATCCTGGTGAAGCAGGTTATGGTGGTAATAGATAGTTGTGAGAATGTTTCAGAGTTCCAAAGGTTGTGGTAGGGACCCTGCCCAGAACTATATTGAGAATAAAGTGGGGACCTTCATTTTTCAAATATTTTTTCTTAGTCATTTTCTTTGGTCTATTCCTTGCCACACCCTCCCTCTCCAACCCTGCAGAATAAATTATTTGCTCATGGACCCATTTTTTTTTTTTTCTAGCACAGTAAGCATATCCATTACAGCATGTTGTATAGTAGGAAAAGACCAAATTTCACAATATTTTTTAATTGTTAAAAAAAGTAACAAAATTTACCACCTTAACCATTTATTAAGAATACAAGTCAGCGGTGTGACGTATACTCATGTTGTTGTGAGATAGATTCCTAGTACTTTTCTTCTTGCAAATCTGAAACTCTCTACCCATTGAACAACTTCCCATTTCTCCCTCCCCAGCCCCTGGTAACCACCCATTTACTTTTTGTTCCTGTGAATTTGACTAGTTTAGATAACCTCATATAAGTGGAATCAAACAATATTTTACTTCTTTTTTTGTGGCTGGTTTATTTCACTAAGCATAGTGTCTTCAAGGCTCATCACGTTGTAGCATATGATGGAATTTCCTTGGAAAAGACCAGATTTTAAAGTAAGGTGAATTTGAATTGAATCCTACTTCTGTCATTCTCTAGTTGAGAGACCAAGGTTTAGTTACTTAACCTTTCTCAAATTTGGTTTCTTTATTTTTCAATTGGTAATAATATCTATCTCATAGGATTGTTAGGAGAATTAAGTGAAAGAATATGTCTAAAAAGCTAGTGTGGCACACAGCAGATGTTTAATAAGTAGTTACTTTCAGCTAGCTTGGACCTCCTGGGCTCAGGTGATCTTCCCATGTCAGCCTCCCAAGTAGCTGGGACTACAAGTACACACCATCACTCCTGGCTGATTTTTTAATTTTTTTGTAGAGATGAGGCCTTGCTGTGTTGCCCAGGCTGGTCTCGAACTTCTGAGCTCAAGCACTTCTCTCGCCTCACCCTCCCAAAGTGCTAGGATTACAGGCGTGAGCCATTGTGCCTGGCTAGACTGGGCTTTTTGAAGGGACTGTGACTTATTTTTCATTTTATCTGCGGAGCCTGAAACTATGCCAGGACTTGATATTCAGAACTCAGGAAATTGCTTGAATTGAAATTCTGTATCCTCAGCCCTGTTTCTGTCTGTACTCAATTCCCAAGCAGTCCCATGGCTTTAAAATTGTTCCCAGATGGGCGTGGTGGGTCACGTCTGTAATCCCAGCACTTTGGGAGGTGGAGGCGGAAGGATTGCCTGATCCCAGAGGTTCGGAACCAGCCTGGGCAACTTGGCAAGACCTCGTCTCTACAATAAATAAAAAAATTAGCCAATGGCATATGCCTGTAGTTCCAACTGCTTGGAAGGCTGAGGTGGAAGGATCACCTGAGCCCAGCAGATCGAGGCTGTGGTAACTGTGAGCATGCCACTGTACTGCAGCCTGGGTGACAGAGTGACTAAAAAAAAAGGCGTTCCAAAGTCAGATTGCCTAGGTTTGAAACCTGGCTCTGGTATGTACTTGATATGTGTCTTTAGGTGAGTTACTTTATCTCTTTGTGTCAAAGTTTCTTCATTTGTAAAGTAAGTATAATCATAGGACCTAACCTAAGATTGCAGTGATGCCCGAGTGAGTTTATGTATATAAAGATCTTTTTTTTTTGAGTTGGAGTCTCACTCCGTCGCCCAGACTGGAGTGCAGTGGCACGCTCCCAGCCACCACAGCCTCAACAGGCTGGGCTCCAGCGATCCTTCCGCCTCAGCCTTCCAAGTAGCTGGAGCTACAGGCACGCGCTTCCACACCTGGCTAATTTTTTTATTTATTGTAGAGATGAGGTCTCCCCAAGTTGCCCAGGCGGGTCTCGAACCCATGGGCTCAGGCAATCCACTCATCTCAGCCTCCCAAAGCGCTGGGATTACAGGCTGAGCCACCGAGCCCGACATAAAGATCTTAAAATAGTGACTAAGC
>CAUYQG010216754.1:0-25257 GCA_963574415.1 Tarsius wallacei | reverse complement strand
CCCCCCCCCCCCCCCCCCCCCCCCCCCCCCCCCCCCCCCCCCCCCCCCCCCCCCCCCCCCCCCCCCCCCCCCCCCCCCCCCCCCCCCGCCCCCCCCCCCCTGGGGTTCTTTTTAGTTGCTCAAGAAACTTGTTCTTTAGGGGTTTTCTAGTACTTAGCAGAGCTCTTGATGGCCCGGCCCTTACGGTATACATGTCTTTGGGCTGGTTATTTGGAACATCTGGCTGCTGATCTGGAGGAGCTTAAATTTAGTCTTTTCCACCATCAATTCCAGTGGCCTTCTTCCCATTTTCTGTGTCTTGTGTGCGGGAATGTATCACTCCTTTGGTATAGATTCATCCAAGCAATCTTTTTCTGTTGTTTTGATCAAGATCTTCCTCTCATCCTGTCGGAGCTAGATCAAGTAGTTGATTGATCATTGGGATTTTCCAAGTGGCTTTCTTTGTTATATTTGTTGGCCTCTCTTTGTGAGCTTTGCTCAGACTAATTTCACTCTGTTTATGAGAGAATAGTATCTTTCTAACATTTCAGAGTCTCTTTTATTATTACAGTCATTGGGAGGCATGGGTTTTAACTTCTTTCAGAAGCAAGCCACTGAAAGAGACTTCTAGAATATATAGTTGGCTACATAAAATTTAGTATACTACAGATTTTAGAAATTAGCATTTGAAAATAAGAGTGATAGAGGGATAAGGCAATATTTAGTAATATTACAAATGATTGTGCATCATAATTTGAAGATATTTTGGGGTTAAAATTTTTCCCTCTGCCAGCAGTAAATAATATATGTTTTTGTCCATTTTTTCATTTATGGTGTAGAAACCAAACTGCTCTGTGCTGTGTCCAGGTCTTAGAGTCTGGAGATGGGATTTCTGTCCACCTCTGCCAGATACTTCTCAGCTCCATTAAAGTGGTTTTCTTCCTAATTTTTTAATCTTTGTATAACTAATTTTGTGCTTTTAGGAGATGAGATTTTCCCCCCAGAAATGCATGGAGGAAAAAGGGCAGAGAAGTTTAAGGGATATTGTTTCTTGATCAGGAACTGTCTGAAACTGCTCTCCTTTCACAACTCCTACAATGTTTATATTATGATTGTTTCCTGGAGGTAAATTGATTAAGTCTTTTGATTATGTATTTATAATTTATTCAGCTCATTCAGTCAGCAAATACTATTTATTGATTGGTAGCTATGTGTCTAGGAATTTAGGGAATACATCAGGATACAAAACAGATAAATATCTCTTGTTTTTTCATGTGTTTACAGCCAAACTGTGGGGGGCAGATGATAAAAATTAACAAAATAAATCAATTATATAGTATATTACAAGTGTAATGGAGAAAAGAAAAGGTAGAGCTTAATAAATGGAATGAGGACCACCAAGAGTTAGATGGTACAGATTAGATTATAGCTTTAAACAGGATCATCAAGTGTCATACTGGGAAGGAGAGTGATGGATATATCATGTTTAAAAATCAGATTGCTATGTTTTCAACAGCTCCTGACTTCTTTCTGTCTATAATAAATGGGTATTGGTTTTGTAAAACTAAAATGAGCCTGTTGCCCTCTACATATTTACCCTCTCCCTCCTTATAGCTCCCCAACATACTCTCACTCTCTCTGAGAATTGAAGGGATTGTAGAGCACATCTAATCCAACCCCTCTTTTTTTGGCATCTCACTCTGTCATCCAGGCTGGAGGGCAATGGCACACTCCCAGCCATTGCAGCCTCGACCTCCTGGGCTCAGATGATCCTTTGCCCTCAGCTTTCCAAGTTGCTGGAACTACAGGCATGCACCACCATGCCCGACTAATTTTTTGATGTATTGTAGAGATGAGGGCTCACCAAGTTGCCCTGGATAGTCTTGAACCCGTGGGCTCAGGCATTCCTCTCACCTCGGCCTCCCAAAGTGCTAGGATTATAGGTGTGAGTCACTGTGCCAGGCCCAATCCTCTTTTTAAGAAAATAAACTTGGGAGTTGTGACCATAGTGGAGAAATGAGTTGTTCAGGGGTCACCCTATAGTGGTGGTGAAGGACCAGATCTTCTTTCCCTAGTGCAAGTCATGTAAAACATTTGCATAGCTGTTCTTAGCGTAGTCAAAGCACATGTTGTTGTTATCCTTATTTATCTTTCAAGCATGGTCCATTTCAGATTGGGGAACAAAGAATTATTCTTCTTATAAGTTTCCTCACTTTTAATTCACTATGTATGACTGGAGATGAAACTATGGGTCAGGCAAAGAGAAAGAAGGCCAGTCCATATGTCGGGTCAACAGTCTTGGGAGTGGTGGCAAATCCCAAATTCCTTGGCTTGACCTGTTCTCCAACTTCAATTTCTCTGCTGATATATATTGGCTTATAACCTGTAGTGCTGGAAGTGACTGATTCTAGCTCTGAAGTTAATTATCAAATTCTGTGAGTTAGAAACTCTCATTAATTTATGTTGGACACAGCAAATCACACAAGTCCTCCAGCAACTACTTTTATATTCAGTCACAGAGCCATATTCCACAATTTCCAGGTAGCAAACATTTATTACATATTTGAGTACCTGCTATGTACCAAGCACTGTTCTAGTATTTGGAACGGCACATTGAATAAGAAAGATAGGAGTCTTTGCTCTTATGGAGCTTGCTTTCTGTGAGTGGAGAGGGTCAAGATGATAAAGAAACATAGTGTTTATTGGTCATTTGTGTTATGAAGAATAACATAATTTGTATTATGATCAGGCACACCTGATCATCAAGGGTACCTGCATAATGAACATTTGTATACCTAACCCTGAATTGTACCCCACATATTTAAAATTAAAAATTAAAAAAAAAACAAAAAAAAGAAGAAAGCAGAGAACTAGTATAGGGGTACTAGGAGGAAGTTATTTCTAAACTAGGGTAATCACAACACCTTTTGCGGTAGGTACTGTTTTATTCCTATTTTGTAGGTGAGGAATGAATCTGAGACAGATTAAATAGCTTGCTTGACATCACACAGTTAGTAAGCAGTACACTGGGATTCAAACCCAAGCTGCACTTTACTATCTGAAGAAAGCCATTCTTACATTTACTAACTTCACCCAGTCAACTGTGACATGCTCAGAGAAACATACCTGCACGTGGAGAAGGCCCTGGAGGGTCACAGTGAAACTGAAACAATTGGCAGGCAGTTTTTTCTTGCTTGGGTCTTTTTGTCTCTGTTCTAACTCATGACTGTTTGTTACTCCAGATTTCCCTTCCATGACACCCCTGTCCTGCCTTATGCTCAGAATTTTGTGCTTCTTTATAAGATGGTAGCCTATGGTGTGTTGCTATATGACACTGTTCAGATGTGATGGTCATGTAGAAATACTTTAAAAGTATAAAGTATAAGCCCGGCTCGGTGGCTCAGCCTGTAATCCCACGCCTTGGGAGGCTGAGGTGAGTGGATTGCCTGAGCCTGCGGGTTTGAGACCCGCCTGGGCAACTTGGTGAGACCTCATCTCTACAATAAATCAAAAAATTAGCCGGTTGTGGTAGCGCGTGCCTGTAGTTCCAGGTACTTAGAAGGCTGAGGCGGAAGGATCGCCAGAGTCCAGCAGCTCGAAGCTGCAGTGGCCGGAAGCGGCCACTGCACTCCAGTCTGGGCAACAGAGTGAGACTCCAACTCAAAAGAAAAAAAAAAGTATAAAGCATAACACACAAAAATGGGACTGTGATAGCATCTTCATGTTTCACCTACATATTGAAATTAACCTAACTCAGTTAATATCAGTTTCGGAATAAAGAGTCACATTTTCACAGTGGGAACAAGCTTGACATGGAGGAATAGGGCTGACCTAAGGATGAGATACAATATTGAACAATTTTATAAAAGGAGACAATTCCCTTAGTTGAGGTGAATTAATTTGTAGCCTCAATGGTGTACGTTTTCAGAGTTCCCTGGTACATTGCCAGGAAGGCTAGCCATTAGAAAGAGGAAAATGAGAGAATTATTTCTAAATTGCTTGTGTGTGAATGGTGATTCAGAGCAGAATCTTTTCTGGACAAAACTTCCTTGTACTGGACTAGATTCATTTGTCATGGAAGAGGGCACCAGTCCAGCTTGTGTGTAAGTAATCCCATGTAGACTGCTTTCAGGGACAATGGGAAGGATGTACTACAGGTTGAGTGTCTCTTATCTGAAATGTTTGAGATGGAAGTGTAAGGGTTAAAGCAATCCTCCCACCTTGGCTTCCCAAAGTGCTGGGATTACAAGTGTTTAAAGACTGCTTTCAATCCTTTGGGGTATATACTACCCGGAAGTGGAATTGCTGAATCATATGATAATTTTATAAGGAACTGCCATATTGTTTCCTATAGCAGCTACATCATTTTACATTCCTGGCAACAGTGCACAAGGATTCCAATTTCTCCATATCCTTGCCAACACTTATTTTCTGTGTTTTTCTTTTATAGTAGCTCTCCTAATGGGTGTGAGGGGATATCTCACTGTGGTTTTGATTTGTAATTCCCTATTGATTATGATGTTGAGCATCTTTTCAGGTGCTTGTTGGCCACTTGTATATCTTCTTTTGAGAAATGTGTGTTCAAGTTATTTGCCATTTTAAAGTCAGGGTTTTTTTTTGGCTGGTCTGAGTGTAGTGGTGTTTATAATAAAATCAGGATTTTTTGTTGTTGCAGTAGTTTTTTATGTATTCTGGATATTAACACCTTATTAGACATATGGTTTGCATATATTTTCATCTATTCTATGGGTTGCCATTTATTCTCTTGTGTCCTTTTGATGAATAAAAGTGTTTAATTTCCATTAATCCAACTTATCTATTTTTTCTTTTGTTGTGCCTGTGCTTTTGTTGTCATATCCAAGAAATCATTGCCAAATCCAGTGTCATGAAGGTTTTCCTCTATATTTTTTCCTAAAAGTTCTATAATCTTAGTTATTGTATTTAGGTCTTTGACTTATTTTGCGTTAATTTTTGTGTATGGTATAAGGTAAGGTTCCAGTTTCATTCTTTTGCATGTGGCTATTTGGTGTTCTTAGCTGTTGAAAACACTATTCTTTCCCCATTGAATGATCTTGGCATGCTTGTGGAGAATAATTTGGACATAAATTCGAGGATTTATTTCTGAGCTCTTTATTTCAGTGGTGTGTATTTGCCTTTATGCCAGTACCATACTGTTTTGATTACTGTTACTTTGTAATAAGTTTTGAATAGGTTGTTTTGTTGCCCAGACTGGAGTACAGTGGCACACTCACCACCACCCTAGCATCGACCTGCTGGACTCTGGCAATCCTTCCGTCTCAGCCTTCTAAGTAGCCAGAGATACAGGTGTGTGCTACCACACCCAGCTAATTTTTTATTTTATTGTAGAGACGAGGTCTCACCAAGTTGCCTGGGCTGATCTCAAACCTGCAGGCTTGCAATCCACTCGCCTCAACCTCCCAAAGAGCTGGGATTACAGGCTGAGCCACCAAGGCCTGTATTATTACAGTAGAATTACTGAGTTCAAGGATAATTTTTTAGTCCTTATATGATATTTTTATATTTTCTCTTTTTATATTGTTTTTCACACATTCATATATATCCATTATTACTTCCACCAATACCATATGTGAATGTTTGTCCCACTTTTTGACATCATTGACTATACCCGTACTGTCATTTACTTTGTGAATGTGATTGATGAGAAATGGTATCTAATTGTTTTAATGTGTATTTCTTTGATAACTACTGAGGTTGTATTTTTTATTTTGTCAGAGTCTCATTCTGTCACCCAGGCTGGAGTACAGTGGCATGCTAAAGCTACCACAACTTCAACATGCTGGGCTCAGGCGATCCTTCTGCCTTAGGCCAAGTAGTGGGAACCACAGACGTGCGCCACCAGATCCAGCTGATTTTGTAATTTATTTCAGAGACAAGGTCTCACCAAGTTGTTCATGCTGGTCTTGAACCCCTGAACTCAGGCAGTCCTCTTGCCTCGGCCTCCCAAAGTGAGCCACTGTGCCCGGTGGTAAAATTATTGGGGGAAGAAATTTATTGGTATGTTCCTTTGTAATATATTTCATTGCTTTTGGGTTTAGGAAATCTGCCTCCATTCAGATAGTTACCTATATTTTCTTAAACAATTTTTTTTGAGTCAGGGTGTCATTCTGTTACCCAAGCTGGAGTGCAGTGGTATGATTATGGGTCACTGTAGCCTTTACCTCCTGGGTCCAGGTGATCCTTCTGCCTCAATATCCCAAGTAGCTGGGACTACAGTTGCATGCCATCACACCCAGCTAATTTTTTTATTTCTTGTAGAGATGGGGTCTCACTATATTGCCAAGTCTGGTCTCAAACTCCTGGGCTCAAGCAGTTCTCTTCCTCTCCTCCTCCTCTCCCTCCCCGCCCCCCCGCCTCTCAAAATGCTGGGATTACAGGTATGAGCCACTGTGCCTAACAACTCTTTCGATATTATGCTTTTTAAAATCTACCTGGAATTTGGTGTATGGTGTTATGTGACCTAACTGTGTTTTTTATTTGTTTTTTGTTTTTTTTGAGTTGGAGTCTCTGTCACCCAGACTGGAGTGCAGTGGTACGCTCTCAGCCATCGCAGCCTCGACCCACTGGTCTCTGGCGATCCTTCTGCCTCAGCCTTCCAAGTAGCTGGAACTACAGGCGCGCGCTAGCTACCACACCTGGCTAATTTTTTGATTTATTGTAGAAATGAGGTCTTGCCAAGTTGCCCAGCTGGGTCTTGAATGCGCGGGCTCAGGCAATCCACTCACCTCAGCCTCCCAAAGCGCAGGATTACAGTCTGAGCCACCGAGCCCAGCTTCCTACTGTGGTTTTTAATAGATTCTCACCTTTATTGTGAAATATTTGAGTGAATAGAAATACCATGTAATGATAGTTGTTTTGTGATTATTGTTATTTTACTTCATTTATTTATTTATTTGTTTGTTTGTTTATTTATTTGAGTCAGCGTGTCACTCTGTCACCCAGACTGCAGTGCAGTGATATGCTCACGGCCACCGCAGCCTCGACCTGCTGGGCTCAGACAATCCTTCTGCCTCAGCCTTCCGAGTAGCTGGCCACCATGCCCAGCTAATATTTTGATTTATTGTAGAGATGGGGTCTCACCAAGTTGCCAAGGCTGGTCTCAAACCAGCAGACTC
This sequence comes from Tarsius wallacei, assembly GCA_963574415.1. NCBI lineage: Eukaryota > Metazoa > Chordata > Mammalia > Primates > Tarsiidae > Tarsius > Tarsius wallacei. The sequence goes on along the minus strand of CAUYQG010216754.1, from coordinate 18,124 downwards.
AGGCAATCCTCTCACCTCTGCCTCCCAAAGTGCTGGGATTATAGGCTTGAGCCATCACGCCTGACCATTTTATTTTATTTTGTTGGATTTTAAAATGTCATTGCCTTCTAAGTTATTTCGTTTTTATTTATAAGACACTGTTCTAATAGGAACAAGCAAGCCAGGGGAAGATAAATAAGCTTCCTGTAGGAGCTTACTTTTTTTTTTTTTTGAGTTGGAGTCTCACTCTGTCACCCAGACTGGAGTGCAGTGGCCGCTCCCGGCCACCGCAGTCTCGTCCTGCTGGGCTCAGGCGATCCTTCCGCCTCAGAAATAGGCGCGCACTACCACACCCAGCTAATTTTTGATTTATTGTAGAGATGAGGTCTCGCCAAGTTGCCCAGGCAGGTCTCGAACCCGCGGGCTTAGGCATTCCACTCACCTCAGCCTTCCAAGGCGCGGGATTACAGGCTGAGCCACCGAGCCCGGCAGGAGCTTACATTTTATATTTACTTTACAAAGAGTTGTAGTGTCTTATGGGATTTTATTTAAGGGAACGATATATTTTGTGGTGCAAGTTAGAATTTTGCTTAGATAATACATTTCCTCCATAGATAAAACCTGGAAAGGTCTGTAGAATGTGGCATGGACAGGAGGATGCAGAGTTTGTGGAGGGTGTAAAACCACTTAGGTTAGGCAGAGCGTTAAAAGTGTATCATCAGTAGAAACACTAGCAGTTTTAGTGAGCTGGTCACATTTCACGATTGCAACATGTTAGAGTTCTATAGAAGGTGGTGTCATCTTGAGCAAGTTATTAACTAGACAGGTAAATGAGAGCCATCAGAATTCCCTAGAAGAAACTTTTTTCCTCATCACATGGTGAAAGCAAGAACCTTCATGGTCTGCTCTGCTAAGAGAACATTCTGATATTTCTTGCATCTCAAATTTTTTTTTTCTCTTGAGTCAGAGTCTCATTCTGTCACTCAGGCTAGAGTGCAGTGTCATGCTCACGGCCACTGCAGCCTCTACCTGCTGTGCTCAAGTGATTCTTCTGCCTTAGCCTTACAAGTAGCTGGAACTACAGGCCTGCCACTACGCCTGACTAATTTTTTTTTTATTTTTTATTTATTGGAGAGATACGGTCTCACCAAATTACCTAGGCTGGTCTTGAACCCCTGAACTCAGGCAATCCTCTTGCCTCCACCTCCCAAAATGCTGGGGTTACAGACATGGACCACTACGCCTGGCTCATCTCAAATTGTTTAAGACTCCTTCTCTCATTCCCATGTCCCTTTTCAGTGACTTCCTTTTCATAGTTCTCCCCAAAGTGAAGGAGCTATTAGTCTGTGTTTGTGTTTCTTAATCAGTGCTTATCCCATTAAAAAAAAAAAGTTTATCTAAGTGTAACCCAGTAAGTCCCTATTCCACTGGCTCTTTGGATTACGTTGGCCTTTATTGCCCAATTTGTAATGATTTAACCCCTTGTTTCTCTTTCTTTTTTTTTTTTTGGGAGGGAGTCTCACTATGTTGCCCAGGATAGAGTACAGTGGCACGTTCACGGCCACCACAGCCTTGACCTGCCGGGCTCAGGCGATCCTTCCACTTCAACCTTCCAAGTAGCTGGAACCATAGGCGCGCCGTGCCACCACACCTGGCTAATTTTTTTGATATATCATAGAGACGAGCTCTTGCCAAGCTGCCGAGACTGGTCTTGAACCCCTGACTGAGCTCAGTCTATCGTCTTGCCGCAGCTTCTCAAAGTGCTGGAGCCCTTGTTTCTCTTTAACTGCAGTTGCCCGATGTGTCTGCTTTCCTGCCCAGACATATCTGGTACTCCTTAAGTTGCTTGGCTTTCCAGTCTGTCCTTTGACCAAGGGTCTATTGGTCTCCAGCTTTCCTAAGCTGTTGCTGTTCTCGCAGGTGTCACTGGGCTCAAGTTTGGGCCTAGTTTCTAGGCTACTACATTTAATAAGATTATAGAAAGGTTTGGGCATTGAACAGAAGGGCATTATAACAAAGATAACACTGAATATGAAATATGGCTGCTTTCAAAGTATACTGGTTCAAGTTCTGCTTCATACCTTCTCTCTCCATAGTGCTTGGCCTACTGCTGTCCACAGGGTCTACCCATCTTTCCTCAGGGAGCTCACTTGAAAACTGCTGTTTCACACTCCAGGATCAACTCCCTGCTACTTTCATTTGGTGTTGTTGGTTGGAGTAAAAATTGATGCAGCCTTTTAGGAGGGAATTTAGCAATATGGCTTGATTTTTTTTATTTTTTATTTTTTTAAGAAAGCAGAATTTATTGAGAGGACAGAACTATTTTCTTTTTTTTTAAATAAAAAGCACTTATCCTTTGAACCAGCAATTTCACTGCCAGAAATATACTTTTATGAATATATTTTTAAATGTGTGTCAGACTATATGTATTAATAATATCTTTGTAACAGCAAACATTGAAAACAACCTAAATGTAATACGGGATTAAAAAATTAAGAGATTGTTTGTCCCTATCAGCTTTGTTGAAAAGAATAATGTAGATCTGTATGAGGCTTTTTCCTTGCTCTGTCTGTCTGTTGAGTTTGGTACCAGCATATGACTTCCCTGAAATTAAGCTCCTGGAGTAATAATACAGTGAGAATCTAGCAACTGCAGTGATTGTCTAGGACAGAACGAGCAAATGCTTTGGCTTCAAGTGGTGACTGTTAGGGCAGGCCGTGCCGAGGAGGCCTTGTCACCTCGGGCCAGCTCCTGCCCACTTACCCTGTGCCAGAGACTGAATGCACTGGGTGCACAGTGCATGCTTTCTTTGTACCCTTGACTGTCCACTTTGTGGTATGGATGTCTATTTTTCGGTTTTTGACTCGGCTCTGCTAGGCACTCTGGTTTTTTCATTCGTCCCTCTTGAACTCCTTCCTGGCCAATGGCTTTTCACCCTGGATCTGTTTTAGCCCCTTCTCACACCTTCTTCTGCCATAAGCCCCATAACTACTGTAAGAGCTTTCCCTCCGTCATCTCTCTTTTTTTTTTTTTTTGAGTTGGAGTCTCACGCTCACGGCCACTGCAGCCTTGACCTGCTGGACTCAGCCTTCCAAGTAGCTGGAACTACAGACATGTGCCATCATACCCGGCTAATTTTTCTTGATTTGTTGTAGAGATGAGGTCTTGCCAAGTTGCCCAGGCTGATCTCCAAATGTGGGCTCAGGCAGTCCTCTCACCTCGGCCTTCCAAAATTCTGAGATTACAGGTGTGTGAGCCACCGTGCTTCCCCTCCGTCATCTCAAATGACAGGTTCAGGTTCATTCCCTGTCATCTCTCACCTGGACTGTGGGAACAGCCATCTGATCACTCACACACCAAAGCTGGCTATCTATGTAGTGTGGGACTTGGATTTGGGTGAGCCTTTGCTGCCCTCTTCTGGTGTCTAGAAGCTAGAGCTGGCAGCTGCTGCTATTTTAACCTTTTCTGCTTTGACAGGTGTAGTCAACACTTCTGGGTGAAACTGCTTATGCTGATTGTTTTGCAGTAGCAGATCAAGCCTTGGCATGCTTGTAGAGACTGCACAGCATGAATACTGTTCAGCCAGTATGCCTCTCCCCTTAGTGCAGCTTTGTCTTACTAAGCCCTTTTAGTTGGTTTTGGTGGGAGGAAGGAAACTTTAAGGATTTTGAAATTTATTATTTGCACCTTTTACCTTCTCTTTTTCACTGCCCACTTTCCTTTGATTCTGTGTCCCATTTCTTCCTAAATAGGGAATTTACCTATTGAGAAAAGTGAAATTAACCACCGATGTGAAATATTTACATATCATTAATTTATTACTTTTTCATATTTATTGGGTATATGGCATATGCTAACCTCTTGCCAGATTCAGTGAGACTTAGTCCTTGGCTTCAAGGAGTTTACTGTCTATTGGGCAGAAGAGTCAGGTGAATACAAAGTTGCAAGGCTTAGTGATTAATATTTTGTTAGAATACACAGGGGAGGCCACTAACCCATGAATGGAGGTCAGAGTTGTTGGTGTGAAATTACAGTGAGAACACATGGCAGTGGATGTGATGGTAGAATAGCCCCGTTCTGACAGTGTTAACCAGTGGGGGGCTACGTTCTTATTAGCAGAGGGGAGAGACTTCTCGCTGGTAGACCATTCTCTATCAACATCTATTTGGCAGTTTTCCTCCATGTGAATGGTTCTTCAGCATCTGTACAAGTGATTCTTTACCTGCAGTTGTTGAATCATGACTTTTGGCATCTTAAAATAGAAGATGGCCTTCTTTCCATTTTTGTACATTCTCTACCTTCCATCATTCCCCCAACGTGGGTGTCAGAGATATATACAACAAAGCAGATATGGGAACTGCCCTCATGAAGCTTACAGTTTGTTTATATTTTTTATTTTTTGAGTCAGAGTTTCACTTGGTCCCCCAGGCTAGAGTCCAGTGACACAATAACAGCTTACTACAGCCTTGACTTCCCGGATTCAGGCAATCCTTCTTCCTCAGCTTTCCAAGTAGCTGGAACTACATGGTGTGCACCACCATGGCTGGCTGATTTTTTTAGTTTACTTTTATTTTTTTATTTTTGAAGAGACACGAGGTCTCACTATATTGCCCAGACTGGTCAGGAACTTCTGGGCTCAAGCAATCCTCCCGCCTCAGCCTCCCAAAGTGATGGGATTGCAGGTGGGAGCCTCTGTGCCCTGCCAGGAGCTTACATTTAATAAGAGGACACCTAGACATTTAATAAATGCTATAAAGTGTTACGATAGAAGTATGTAGAGGGATAAGGAAGATAGCCTTGTAACCTCATAGTCGACCTTTTTTACCAAAAGATTGTTCCAGTAACTGTTCTTTCATGTCTAGAAATGCAAAATTCATTACAAAAATAAATATTATATTTACCGTTTGACAGACTGTTAACTAGCAGCATTTCTGTAAAGTTTGTTCATGGTTATCGTTTATGCTGTAATCTTGAAAATGTATTTCCAGCATCATTACTCTTCAAATTCACAAGAGCAGGAGACAGTTTCTAGAAACAAATCGTGGATTTCAGGAGATCTTCCTTATATATATCCTAAGATTATAGTTGATTTTCATTAGTTAGAAGTAAAGAAAAAACAGGAAATCTAAAAAAAATTTAATTTCAAATTCATTTGGCTAACCAGTGAATTTTCCCAAACTTGTTGTTTTTTTTTTTTTTTAGCTGGAGTCTCACTCTATTGCCCAGACTGGAGGGTAGTGGCATGCTCACAGCCACCACAGCCTTGACCTGCTGGGCTCAGGTGATCTTTCTGCCTCAGCCTTCCAAATAGCTGGAACTACAGGCATGTGTCACCATGCCCGGCTAATTTTTTGATTTATTGTAGAGATGAGTTCTTCCCAAGTTGCCCAGGCTAGTCTTGAACCTGTGAGTTCAGGCAATCCTCTCACCTCGGCTGGGATTATAGGCGTGAGCCACCGCAGCCTTTCCAAACATTTAATGAAGTCATAGCACCAATCTTACAGAAATGCTTCTAGGAACAGAAAAAAAGAGAATACTCCCTGACTCATTTTCTGAGGCTAGCATAATCTCTTTTTTTTGTCCGAGTCTCACTCTATGGACCAGGCTGGAGTTCAGTGGCACAATCATGGCTCGTTGCAGCCTTGACTTCCTGGGCTCAAACAATCCTTCTGCCTCAGTCTCCCACGTAGCTGGGACTACAGGCACATGCCACCATATCTGGCCAATTGTTTGAGTTTTCGTAGAGACAAAGTCTCACTATATGTTGCCCAGGCTAGTCTGGAACTCCTGGGCTTAAGCAATCCTCCTGCCTCAGCCTCCCAAAGTGCTGGTATTACTGACTTGAGCCACCGCACCTGACCTATTTATAACAGGATCTACAAAACAAACAAACAAAAAACTAAGATGTTGAATATTTTTCAGTTGAGATTTGGAATAAATCAAAGATCCCAGCTCTCACCATGTATGTTTAGCAATGTACTCTAGAGGCCCCTGCCAGTGCAAGAAGAAAGGGAAAATGATGAGTATGTGTTGGAAAGAAATAAATTGCCCAGTCGTTTTCTGTCAAATAAACAGGATTTAATTAGGATTGTATGTATAGAGAACTCAAAAGAACTCATATAAATTATTAGAATTAATAATTGAATTATACTAAAAACTTATCTTAAACCTAAGACAAGAAAGACTAACCTGAAACCATTAACTGGAGTTAACGTTTTAAAGTAGAGATTATGTTTGTGTGTTCTGTTAGGAATGATTATGTGGAGAGGGTGAAGCATAATGGCATAAAAAGGAAATGGAGAATTGCTGCAGTAGAAGGTGAAATGTGGATGAGATGTAGAATTGAAGGATAAGCTGAGTTTGTATACCTGGTGATCAGTTCTAAAATCCTATGCAGTTTCTATATAGCGATGGATGCTTTGACTAAGTTCTGTGGTGGCTGCTGTTATTCTCATGTGTTAGAGTCACCAGGGTAGACAATCTTCAGTGAATAACTACCAGAATCATCTGAAGGAACTTCATTATTTTTCTCCTTGGTAAGCAATGTTTTTATATGTTTTCATTTTGGAAGCGAGGAGACTCAAATGACTTGGGTACCTCCAGTTGTTTATAGTAGCTACTCACAATTTTCACTTTTGTGAAGAAAACCAATTTTAAAGGGCAGCCTCGGAGTCAGAATTCTCAAAAAAGCTCTTGCTACAGCAACTATTTTTTCCCCCAATTGTTATGCTGTCTCCTAGCCGTATGTGACTTTTAAAACGGATCCTAAACAATTCATCAGTTGCACTAACCAAATTTCACATGCTCACTAGCCACATGTAGCTGTTTAGTGGCTTGTCTGCAGATGTAGAGCATATATCATTGCAGAAAGTTTTATTAGACAGCACTCCGATAGGATTTTCTACCTTTATTTACAGACACTAAATAATTCTATCTGGGCCATGATTGAGCAACTGCTCTGGTATAATTTTAACCCCTGCCAAATTAGTCAGAATTTGTCAGAAGTGGCCCACCACCTTAAAAGTCTGACACTCTTTGGGTATTTATTAACATGGCTCTAGGTTTTCTGGTTAAAAAACTAATTAGAGAAGAAATTACAGATTTAATCCAACCTGGTGTTGTGGCAGCATTGTCAACATTTAGACAGACTTCCTAGGTTAAGCCCTCAGAGCCCAGTTAGCTAAGATCATAACCATTTAAGAACTTCTCAAGAAGTTTGTCTCACAAAAGGTTTGTCTCACAAAGCTTATAGCCGAGAAACCTGGAGGACTATAATAGGTTTTTGTGCTGAGTTCTGTACTTGAAGGCTCTGCCTCTTATAATTGAGCAGCTCCCAAAAGGTGATTTCCCTCCTTTCTCTCATCACATAGCCCATATGCAAGCATGGAGGAAAAGGCTTTCGGGGTAGTAGTCTGCTTCTTATTGTGGTGTTAAGGTCTGTAATGCAAGTCAAATCCACAGTCATAGAGTGGGAGTTGTGAGGGATCTAGAGGTTAGAAATGGATTACTACCTTGGATTACCTAAAGGTGTGATTAGCACTTTAACTCAGTAGCATGAAATGAAAAAAACTTTAAAATTTGGATGTAATCATCTCCAAACTGGCTGCTTTGGGAACGAGTCAGCCAGTTAACTGGGCTACATAATCAAAGTGTGGGGCTGGCTGGGGTGGTTATGTTCGTGGGGGCCTGTTAACTCATTTCAGCTTCTCTTTGTCCTGGAATTATAAAAGCCTGTGATGTTATTTCTGAAACTTTGATTCAGCAGTTGCTAAGCACCTGCTGTTGTGTTTCAGGCACTAGGCTTGCTTGGGCCTTGGGGGTTACAGAGTCACAACAGTTCTGGCACTCAGTCTGATATAGAAGACAAATATTACCACATAGTATTATTCATAAATAGAATGATAAGGTCCAGAGGCTCCTGAAACATCATTTTAGTTTGATTTCCCTATTTTCTACCCCTTGCAGCTGAGACTCAGAGGGAAGGAAACTCTCTCCCGCCCACCCCTTCCTCCCCCCAGTGCAGTGCCACTATCATAGCTCAAGTCCTGGCCTCAATCCATCCTCCCGCTTCCTCGACCTCCTGAGTAGCAGACCCAACTATAAATTTTTTTTTTCTTGGTAGCGGTATGGTGCCCAGGCTGGTCTCGAACTCCTGGCCTGGGATCCTCCCAAAGTGCTGGGATTACAGACGTGAGCCACCCGCACCCGGTCAGAAGTAATTCCAAAGAACTGGAAGCTGCGTTTTCTGCTGAGTGGTCCTTAATAATTTCACTCCTCCACTCTAAAATATGATCACCATCATTGTAGGAATAATGTAATTTCTATTTTCCATCCCCAGCAAGTTCTGAACAACCGTCAGGCTTAATGAATCTTTAAAATCCGACAAGTTGGGTTCGAACCCGCTTGCTTGCTCTATTGTGAAACACTTAAGTCTACAGCAATAACGATTCCTACTTCTCGGGCCACATGTGTACATGTTATACTGTGAGAAATTAAGTGAGGTTAGCGTTATTGTTTGATGGCTTTGTTTTGGAGGTGGGAGGCTCCTAATAGTAGCAACAATTTGTGGCGAGAGGACGTGTGCGAATTGGGAAACAGGGCCTTTCAGCCCGTAGGCGAAGCGGCGGCCCCGCTGGGCAGGGGGAGGGGCGGGGCGGGGCTGCGCCGCGCGACGGGCTCTGTTGCCGGAACTAGCCCGAGTCGCGCCGGGACGCGCGGCTCCGCCTCGCCCCGCCCCGCCCCGCCCCGCCCCCCACGGGGTGGAAACAAAGGGGGCTCGGCGCGCGTTGCCGAGCCGAGGGCCCCGGGGAGGAGCGCTCGACGTCTCGCGCTCTGGGCTCGCTAGGTTTGTGCAGTCGAGGGGACGGGGCCGGACGGCCGACCCGGAGCCGGGCGGGGGGACGGGGGCGCGCGCGCGGGTCTCGCGGCCTAGCGGCAGGGGGCGGGGGCGGTGCCTGCGCGCGCAGCGGAGGGCAGTGCGCCGGCGCCGAGCCCAGGTCCGCGAGCGCCGAGGCGGGTGCGGCGGGGGGCGGGGCCCCTCGTGCGGCGGTGCTGGACGGGGCCAGAGGCCCGGCCGTTGGGCGCGGGGGCGGAGGGGATGGGGCCTCCGAGGCGTTAGCCGACTGTGTTGGCTCTGGGCGTGCGGCCGTCATTCCCTGGCGCGGCCCGTGTGATGGTGTCGGGAGGAAGGAAGCGCCGTGACAGCGCCTCAGTCGGAGCCCGGGTTCCGGGGGTGAGGAGGCCCGGGGACGGCGGATCTGGCGAGCTGGCCGCCGGCTGGACGAGCGGTCACAATAGGAGGCGGCGGCCCGGCGCGGAGCCGCGGGAGCAGCCCTGCAGGGCGGAGCCTCCCCTCGCAGGTACTGGCCGCGGCGGCCGTTGGCTCCAGCGCGAGGGCGGGCTGAGCCGCGGGCCGTTGGGAGCTCGCGGGGCTGCGCCCGGCGAGCGGGCGAAGGTTCGGCCCGGCCGCCCGGCGCTCTTTGTTCCCGCGGCGGGGCCGGGAGGCGCGGGCGCAATCCGCGGGAGCCGCCGGCGCGCCGCCCGGCCGATGGCCTCGCTCCCTCCCTCTCGCCGAGGCGCAGGTGAAATGATGTCACTCGGGAGAACGCGGAACCCGGTCGGAAGGGTCCTCTCGCGTCCTCCGACCTCCGTGGGCTTCTGGATAGGCTGCGTTTTGTTCTCAGGAAGTGGAAGTTCTTCTTTTAAGGGCTGAAGAATGAGAGAGGTTGGTTTTTGAAATCGGAGTTTTTCAGGTTATTGTGGGCCAAAGAGTAAAGTTTTTGTTTCCGAGTGTGTGGCTTGTAAGGGACAGTCCTTTTCTTTGTGTTGCGAAAATGATGTATGCTGTTACTCAGTAAAAGGTATGCTAGATCTTCTACCGTAAATAGAAACGAATACTTATATGTAATTATTACTAGCATCACATAAAGCCCGGATTTTTTTTAAAGCAGTGGGCTCAACGTATGAAAGTTTAGATGTATTCGGCGCTCGCACACAGAGGTTACCTTAGAATTGCAAGCCTGCCGGATCCTATTTGGTCTTGATTGAGAGTTCTGTTGTTCTTGCAACATTTTATATAAATTCTTTTCAATAGCAAGCAAACCTAGTATGTAGACTTTTAAAAATCTATTTACACAGGTTTATAGGTACAGTTGGAATCACTAAAAATTGTTACTTTTTCGGGGAACACCGTCTAATAGAACTTTTGTAGAAATAATAACAAAACCAAATACATTTACGAGTCTGATCAGGTGCAGGAAGCTGGGACACACTGGAATAAAAAGACGAGATTTCTTACCGGACTGTTACCTGGAAATTGTATCATTTCAGAGACTCCTTTCTTCATTTTCTTCTGATTGATAAATATACTGATAAATATATATTTTTTTGAAAACACACTAATCTTATATCTGCTCATTATAGGGACTCAGTTTTAAGTTGGTTTCTGTAATATATCTGTAAGGCTTGTGTCTAAGAGATTTGAAGTCCTTAGAGGCTATAGTTGAATAAGTTCTGCCACAGAGTGACCATGTGTGTGGGCCTCAGACTCGCATCTGTACAATATGAAAGAGTTGGACTTAAATGATCTCTGTGGTCCACCATAACTCTGCTGTCTTCTGTGATTCTAGGATTTAGTTAGTGTTTCCATGCTTGTTAGAATTTGTATTCCCCTCCCGTTTTTATAGCTAAATTGGCAAATATTAATCTGGGTAAGTATTAATTCTTCACGAAAGCAACCTGATTTTTGACAAAGAGTAAACCGGAGGCATAGTCACATAACTATTCTGTTAGCATTATGTTGTAGAGTGTAGCTCTATTGTGTCTCTGCCAACACCATTGGATGAGGCTTTTAATTAAATAGTGCTACATCCCTAGGCTATTTGTTTGTGCTCATTTCATACTTTTTCTAGGACTGTGAGTGGAAAGTATGGGTGAGAAATTTTTACGAGTTTCTGTAATTATTAGGTACTTGATAAATATGGACAGATTATTGGTCGAGATTATATATCTCTTCTAGTTTAGTCCATCTGTTTCTCTGCATACTACCTATAGTTTGATTTAGGCCTCTACCATTTTGTAATTGATCTTGCTGGAAAGGTAGTTCTTGATTAGTCTTGGTTGTTGCATAATGTCTGGGTCTGCTTGCTAATTTTCTGGTTTTCCTGTTATAAGCACATGTATCAGACAACAGTTTTTGCTTCCAGTGTAGTCTGGTTAACTTACAGCTTGCTTTTTCTTTGGAGAGAGTGAACAGATTGTAAGCACACATTTGGACCATAGAGTTCTTGTCTAGTTCATTCATCAGCAAATGTTAAGTAAGTAATATGAGACATTGTTTATCTAGAAGAGATAAAGCAAATACTTGAACTCTATATAGTAAATTAATGAGAGAAATTTGGATTAAACAGATGAAGAGGGGTCATGTACACAGTCTTATAACTTTTCCCAACTCTTACATATTTTCCATTTAATTCTTTAATTAAAAATTAAATGGGGGAGGATGCTGCTTTGGGCAGGCTGGATTTACATTGTGAGCCCAAGTGATCCTCCCCCCTCAGCCTCCTGAGTAGCTGGGACTACACGAAGCCTGTCTCTCTACATCTTTTCCTTTTTTTATGTTCTGATCTCCTTACCTTCTCACTTTCATATGTTATGGGGCCCTATTGTCCTTATTTAGTTCCTGTTAATTGTCTCTCACTAGACTGAATCTCTTTAAGGGAAGGACTGGTTTTTGTTCCTATTTTGTATTCACAGCATCTGGTACATGGCAGATAATAATATTGGAATTGTGATTGTTATTTAACAATCATAAAGAGCTCAGTCATCTTCTCAACTATTGTGAAACCCACAGTTTCAAATAAATAATTAGGTGTGTGTGAATGTATATGTATATGGCATGTGTATATGTGTACAAGAGGTGACCCCAAAAAAGACCAGAATTATTTTTTGGTATGTAGATCCCTGTAGTACAGGCTTCCCCAGCTAGGTAAGTGGTCTAGGAACCCATTGGCATCAGCATACTAGCTAGTGTTGTTGTGAGAGACTGCGTTTGACTTCAGTGAATTTTTTGGGAGATTCACTGTGTTTGCCCATTTCATAATGGATGATTTACGAACACACCTGCTCACATCGCACTGAATGTTCAGCAGTTTTTGACCAAAAACGGTGCGACCTCCATGTCCCACCCTCTCTATTCACTCCATCATGCCTGAGTGACTCCCCCCTCCCCCATGGAAAATGTCCATAAAGGGAAACATTTTGCTGGTAAACCAAAAATGGCAGAAACACTAAAAGGCATCAAAACTGACGAGTTCAAAAACTTTTGAGCAGTGGAAAGAGCATCTCGATAGGTGTATTGCATCAAACGGAGAGTACTTTGAAGATGACTGTCATTTAAGTATGTAAGAGTAAATACACAGTTTTTATAAACAAATTCTGGGCTTTTTGGGGGGTCTCCCTCATTTGTATAAATTTTGTATTGATTTGGACTGGTTGTGGTCTAGATATTTTCCAAATCCATGTAATTCTTAGAGGTTAGAGCCTAAGTAAAATTATTTTTAGACATACTTCTTTGAGGGGGGAGTGGAAGTCTTTATGCAGGCAAATTTGGATTTTGGAAGAGAAGGAAATAAAAATACAAAAAATGTGTTACTCGTCTTTCCCTAGCCTTTTATTTTTACCTTCTCAATACATGTAACGGATATAGGAGTTCCTTAGTTGCATGTGTGTCTCTTCTCCTTTCTTTCTCATCATTCTGTGGGACTGTGGACTAGGGAAAGAAAGTAGGGGAACTTCAGGCTATTTTCACAGACCCTGGATCTGCCATGCTCCCAGAAAGACATGAGTCCAGTTTGTTGTTTGCCTTAACTCAAGAATGGGAATAATGGTTTGTTTTAAAAAATGATTGTCCCGGTACTGGACAGTAAAGAAACTGTGCCGCCACTCCCCACCCCTCAGATGACACCAGTTCTTGAGTGGTTTTCTCCTAATACTGCTTATTAGCTTTTCAGATTTATGTTTTAATTAGAGGAGTAAATTGTGACCATTGCATAAAGGTGATAGAATGATTTTATCTCTTTCATTACCTTCTTTCAGTTTTTTTGTGAGTCACTTGTGTGTGTGAGTTGTTGAAGTATAGAGAGGAATAACTTAGATGTTTTGTCTTGGATCTCAGGGTTATATCTCCAAGGGACACCACTATCCAGTGCTTGGACCTCAGCTTTCCAGGATCAGGCTCTTGATTTGTTTTTGATCAAAAGCATACACAAAGTTGATCAAAGCTTTACGTATTTATTTGGTTTTTTTTTTAGGAACTTCAGAGTTAAAATTTACACACCATATAATACATTTAATTCAGTTGGATTTTTGTTGTTGTTAAATTTGCATTTGTGCAGCCATCATCAATACAATTTTAGAACATTTCCATCATCCCCAAAAGATTCCTGATCTCATCCAGGCCTACCTTTTGCATGACTCCAAGGGACACAGTCACATTTCTGCTTCCAAGGTGCTCTTCCATACTCCACATTAGCAAAATCCTTTCAGTGAAACCGTTCCCAGAATACAAACACCAAGAAATATTTGTTTTGGACCCAGTGATACAACCGTCTTCAAAGACAAAGCACCATTAAGATCTAGGTTTATTCCCAGAATGGGAAGAAAAATCCCAAGTGGGGAGTACTCATCAGTGTCTCAGTGATTTATCCTACCTCTGTAGGATGGGATGGACTTACTGGGCAAACACTGGCTTCGCTGAGTGGTGACCTGCAAGTGAGCTAATAAGATCTCTTCCTTGATCAAAGCTTTTAGCCTGTCTTGTTATTAACCTGATTCCTAAGAAACCTGTTACACAAACCAGAAGTCAAGCTGTTACATCATTTGATTACAGTGTAGAAAATTATTCTTTTAATAGCTGAGTGCCTGCTATGTGCCATGCTCTCTTCTAGATGTCAGTCACATGCTGAGCATGATAGGAAGTTTATGTGTTTTTCAAGGGTATGCTCAAATCGCCTTATGGTTTAGTGCCTTTTGCTGAATAGACACTTACATGTGAGACTGAGTGAATGAATGAGGCAGTGAAACTCAAAAAAAGACGACATTAAAGCACTTTTTATTGTTGTTTCTGCTGCTTGAGTCAGAGTTTCACTCTGTCATTCAGGCTGGAGTGCAGTGACACAATCACGGCCATTGCAGCCTTTACCTTCTGGGCTCAAGTGATCCTTCTGCCTTGACCTTCCAAGTGGCTGAAACTCATGCCCAACTAAATTTTTTGTTTGTTTGTTTGTTTGAATCTGAGTCTCACTTTGTCGCCCTGGAGTGCAGTGGCATGCTTATAGCCACCGCAGCCTCAACCTGCAGGGCTCAGGTGATCCTTCCATTTCGGCCTTCCAAGTAACTGGAACTACAGACATGCATCACAACGCCCAGCTAATTATTTTTGATTTAGTGTAGAGATGACATCTTACCAAGTTGCCCAGGCTGGTCTCAAACTCCTGGGCTCAGGCAGTCCTCTCACCTTGGCCTCCCAAAGTGCTGGGATTATAGTCGTGAGCCACCACACCTGATCTTTTTTTTTTCTTTTTCTTTAAATTATAGAGATGAGATCTCCACAAGTGCCCAGGCTGGTCTCTAACCCCTGGGCTCAGGCAGTCCTCTCATCGCAGCCTCCCAAATTGTTGGGATTACAGGTGTGAGCCACTGCACCCTGCCAAACATGTGATTCTTAATGTAGTGACAAGAAGGACCACAAGCCTTAACCCCCAAGGAGAATTCATTGTCACAATGCAGTGGATCAGGTGATATTCATGATTTTTTAAATGCTACAGATTAAGTATATTTATGCACGATTTAAGGAGATTAACCCACAGTCATGTCAAGCATTTAAAACATGCAGTCATTTACCTTTGGGCTTATGATCTTGTCCTGTATTCCTTAGTAAGATCTCTAGGTTTGTGTTGAATAGACCTGAGATCTCCACAAACTTGTGATCACTATACATTGTATGCTATAAAGTCATATATGATAGCTAGAGAAAATTAGCCACAAATATTGTCAAATCTCTCATCTTTGCACAAGGATTTAGAAACTTAACTTAAAATGTGGAATTAGAAGAAATATTAATCTTAGTCCAGGCAAACACTTATCTTTCTGTACTTCAGACATATGCTTCTACCTCAGGTTTTCTTAACATGAAGGTCTGTCCTTTAGGATTTCAGAATTAGCACCAGCAGAAAATAACATCAATAGGTATTTGGGAAACAGGAAGGACTTAGAGTTCTTGAGCGATGCTGTTTTGCCTAAAAAAGTTTTTGTGAGAGATCCGTTGCCAGAGGTACCCTTTGCTGTTTTGATGTTGAAAATTAATTTTTAATTTCTTTCGGTCTCTGCTAACAAAATCATCAAATACCTTAGAAAATCCAAGACTATCCTTCACAGGCATGATTCTCCACATTCGTGCGGCTAGCCATGAACTATCCTTTTCTTCTCCCTCTTTTTCCCAGATATCTCCCGGGGCCAATTCAACACCTCTACCTGGCCATCCTAACAAGGTGATTTGTGAAAGGGTGAGACTTCAGAACCTGTTCCCTCTCCTCCCAAGTGATCAGAACACTACAGTTCAAGAGGATGCTCACTTCAAAGCTTTCTTCCAGGTTCTTATATGTTTACCCTTTCCCTACATAGGGCTGAAAGTCACAGATACATTCCAGGCTGTTTCTAGGAAGGCTTAAAACAAAAATTGCAAATATCTTCTTCTTATTTTCTGTTGTATGTGGGATTAAGTATTCTTCTTAAAGGACTTCTTTAATATAACTTTTCAGCCAGCTTTTCTGGTGAATGTTTATCTTCTTGATAGCTACTAAGCTACTGCTAATTATTTCACTACTTAATATTCTTGTGTTTTGGTCTTTTGGTCTTAATCACTTGTCCTAATAGGCCAAGTCCTATAGGAAAGTAGAAGATACTGTAGATTATGTGAAGTTGTTTGGGGAAGGAAAAATGGAAGCACACAATATATTTTTTAAAGCCATCACTACTTACTTGCTTGGTATCCAGAGTTTGATAGTAATGTATATTTCTGAAAGAAAACATGGTTACTTGCCTTCTGTGACTTTCGATACCTGTGGGTAAAAATGAATTAAAAATTTAAAGAATGTAAAATGAAAATAAAGAAGTAAGGTATAAATGGATTAAAACTCATTAGGTTCTTAAGATTACTGGGATCTGCCCACATAAATCATTGGCTGTTAAACTTAATCATTTTCCTACAGAAGCATGTTTTAATAATGGAAATCAGTACCGCTGTTACCACAAAAATCAAGTTACAGAATTGCTTCTGGATGATAGGGTTGTGGGCCAACAGGTATAAACCTGAGGTAGTAAGGTAGTTGTTGATCATCAAGGCTGGAGCCAATTTGTTTTCTGTTTGTGTGAGAGTGGCAGATTGGGGCCTGGAACTAGTTCTGACAGGGAAATGCTCTTGACATATACATTAAGGTGTAGATGTGAAATTTCTAGGGATAGATGTGTAGGTAATGTAGGGAACTTCAGTCTGGTATTCCTTGTTGGAGTTTGTGCCAGGTTCTCTGTTTTGCATATAGTCACTCTTTTTATTTTTAACCCTAACAATAAATTAGTTATGGATGGTTTCTTAGATGTGGAAACAAGTTCAGAAAAGCTCATTGAGATTCCCAATCACATATTTGATTATTGAAGAGCAAAGGCTCCAAAACAACTTTAGCTATGTATTGTCTAAAACATATATACACGAAATAGGCTCAATAACCTTACTGTTGACACCAGTAAATGGTGTTTTTGACACTTTCTCCATATTCCCTTTGAGTCAGACAATGAACCAACAATGACTTGTATTCGGAGAGTAGCTGCCAAGTGCAGTAGATTTAAATCCATGTTAGGAAAATGAAACAATAAAGTCAGAGCCAATTGCATTTGGGTGTTGGAGAAAGATAAAAGGTATTATTAAATGTTTGTTTATAGTTCCAGTCTAGCTTAAGTCCTCCTTTCTTCTAACTTTAGAACAAAGCCCCCAGTGAACTTTGCAGGTAGGCTAGAGGTTTTCTTTGCCCAGTTACTGCCCTACCACTATTCTGCATGAAACAAAGCAGGTCTTTCTCACAACTCCTTTGAAATACTGATATTTTCAACAAATTATAATACCAAAATTGGGGATAATTTGTTAGTTTCAGTTATGCTTCTCATCCTTAAAAGCCTAGTTACTACATGAAAATCAACAACTACTCAGCCATCTCATAGCCTCATAAAGTTGTTCACTTTTTTTTTATTTTAATTCTTTGGTTTCCTGCAAGTACCGTCTCTCTCAACTCTTTCTGCTTTTCCTTTCTTTCGAAATCATCCACGTTAAACAGATTTACCTACTTCTTCCTTTTTTTCTATTAATTTATTTATTATAAAGATGTGGGGTACAATTCAGGGTTAGATATACAAACACCATTTTTTTCTTAAAGCACCCTCTTTGCTTCCTTATCTTAGATAAAACTCTAATTTTCTGAAGACATCACTTTCCATGCCAAGCCCTCTCTAGGAGTAAAGAAATTATTATTTTTTTATCCCTATACTAAGTTTGGAGTTGGGTGTGTGGCTGAAAAGTAAGGTGGCCATAGAGTAGAAAGAAAATGTTTATATTTTCCTGGATTCTTACTCTTGTTTCTGACCACCATTCATTTTGAACAAAAAGCTCATCCTGTTTTGAACTCTTTTCTGTCTGTCCATCTTCATTATTTATCATTTTTGTCACTGTCTTTATTAAAAATGTTTGCATTTTGCTTCTGTTTTATTTGCTTGTTTTATATTATATTCCTCCTAGCCAAGACGTCTTTGTTTTTTGTTTTTTTTTTTGAGTTGGAGTCTCACTCTGTCGCCCAGACTGGAGTGCAGTGGCCACTCCCGGCCACCGCAGCCTCGATTTGCTGGGCTCCGGCGATCCTTCCGCCTCAGCCTTCCAAGTAGTTGGAACTACAGGCGCGTGCTACCACGCGCGGCTAATTTTTTTGATTTATTGTAGAGATGAGGTCTCGCTTGCCCAGGTGGGTCTCAAACCCACGGGCTCAGGCAATCCACTCACCTCAGCCTCCCAAAGGCGCGGGATTACAGGCTGAGCCACCGAGCC